>APFE030908057.1:0-147235 GCA_000404065.3 Pinus taeda | reverse complement strand
AATTTTCAAATCTAACCTCTTATGAATAGTATTAATAAGTGGTAAATTTAATAATTTTTATAAACAGAAAAATGATTTAATATTACATCAATAGTAAGTAGTAAAGTTTTATAAAAAATTAACATACCTTTAATAAATAATTCTTGTATATATTTAGTTTTTAATTTAATAAATAAATACTTATTGTTTTTAAATTATCTTTGAAATTATTTATTTATTCATCCTATTATTATTTTTGGAATAAGAATATATAATTTATTTATGTAACCTAAATTACTTCTTCTAAAGAAATCATTCAATCAAATAATAAATTTATAATAACCATTAGTACTATTTTATTATTATCTTAATGTTATTTAATTAGGTAAATTACTATTCATTATAACTAATTTTACTAATTTCTAGAAATAGATTATTATATTATTAATTTTAATATTATAAAAGTAATAATAATAATATAAGTTCTTCAAAAGAAATCATTCAAACAAATAATTAATTTATAATAACCATTAATATTAATTTATTAATAACCTAATGTTATTTAATTAAATAAATTACGTAAGATTCTATTCATTGTACCTAATTTTACTAATTTCTAGAAATGGAATATTATATTATCAATTTTAATATTATAAAAGTAATAATAATATTAAATTTATTAATATAAGTTGGGCAAGGTCCTAGGGTCAAAAATAGCCGTTATGTAGCCGTTGGAGTCTCTGCTCAGTCTATTTAACTTGCTAGGCCAGATTTGTTTCTTCAACTTGTCCTGACGATGAACCACACTAGTTGGTTCGAAATGCGTTGACAAAGGTCTTTTTTATGTGATTTACGCCCAAACTCTTCTTATAACTATGACAGATCACAGAAGTCTCAATTCTACAAACCATAATATTGTAACAAAATCTATTTACATATTAAGAATCTTCATCGTAAACTATATATATTTAATTTATATATTAATTCGGTTAATAATAATAATAATAATTAAATTTAATTTTATGATTTTTTTAATTTTAATAATATGAAACATATAATGAAATATGTATTTTAATAGTTATTATGAATTGATTGTTTATAAACATTTACAATTATAAAATAAAAAATATTTTTGCCAAATTTTCAAATCTCACAAAAAAAAATATAATGAACTTTGATATAATAACTTTTAATTTTATTATTGAAATTAAACAATTCTTTATAAAGATCAGAAGATGTATATTCTTCATCTAAAATATAAAAGTGTTCAATTCTTACAAGTAAAGTTTGATGTAATGGCTTTTGAGTTCTTGTTATATATTATTGTTCATTTAAATATAAAATATAAAATGTAGAAGTGTTCAATTCTCACAAATAAAGTAATATAAAATTGTAGAAGTGTTCAATTCTCACAAATAAAGTAATAAAATTTGATGTAATGATTTTTGTGTTTTTGTTGTATATTCTTCATTAAAATATAAAAATATAGAATTATTAAATTATCACAAATAATATAATAAAGAAGTTTGATGCAATGAATTTTATCTTTATTAAAATTAAATAATTTATGTAAATTTATTTTGATATATCAAATTTATAGAGATTTTTCCTAGTAAATCACATGATATTTCCTTTGACTTTGGTAAAATTTAAAATTATTTTTTAAATATAAAAAAATGTTAGAAAATTTGGTTTAGATTTTGGCAGGTCAAAATGGTGTGATTCCATTTGAGCTTCATAAAAACATATGGAATATCAAGCAAAGGATCCATTGGAAAATAGGTTCTGTCTGTTTGCGACAGAGATAGGTTTTTCGTTAAAAGATTCTCAAGAATTCTATGTTTTGGAACAGTAGAATCTCCGTGCAGTGATGATGGCAAGCTTGAGCAACATCCACGGATCGAATTACGTTAAACCCTGAGAATAACTCTCCAATCGAATCGGAGCTCGGACGTCTGATTTCGCAGCAGCTTCAATGGAATCCACTCGGCCATTAAAGAAAGAAGAAGAGACAAGAGGCTGTGGGTCCTTTTGATTAAGAAATTAATATATAATTTTGAAACGCTGCGGAATGGCGGAGATAAAGAAGGGTGGACAAGAGTTTTAAGGTTTTATGGCAGCAGAAGAAGATACCAAAAATGGAGGACTGGGAGGCATGGTTGGAGGAGACTGGCTTGTCCTCGCTAAGCCCGCTGCAGTCACCTGTCGCCTCTCCGCCTTCCCCTGCACCGTTCAACATTTCGGATGGGGACGGAGATCTCTCGTTGAGGAAGAGAATGATGCAGGCGTTGAAGTACATAAAGGATTCTGAGTCCACCGAGCAGAATGTGCTGGCTCAGGTGTGGGTGCCCGTTAGACAGGGGGCTAAACACATGCTCACTACCTGCGGGCAGCCCTTCGTTGTGGCCTCTTCCAACGGCGTTCTCTCCCAGTACCGTAATGTATCCTCGACTTATCTCTTCTCGGCAGGGGAGGATGAGGAGGAAGGTGACGGTGACGGGTGCGGGCACTCCCACGCGCTTGTCGGGCTGCCTGGGAGGGTTTTCCGGCAGAAATTTCCCGAATGGTCGCCCAATGTGCAGTACTACTCCGTGAACGAATACCCTCGTGTCGCTCATGCTCAGCACTATAATGTTCGGGGGACTTTGGCTCTTCCGGTGTTTGAGCCCCGGGGCCAGTCTTGTGTCGGCGTGGTGGAGCTCGTCATGACTACGCAGAAGATTAATTATGGCCCCGATGTGGACAAGGTTTGCAGAGCCCTCCAGGTATGTTATATGGTCTAATTTTTATTTTATTTCTTCGGCTCAGGTGCCATATCTCAAGGGTTAGCTATTCTGCCAAAATTGGTGGAGCAGACCAAACCAATTCGAAAGCGAACATGGAAATCTTAGAAACACAGTAGCACTTCACAGCTGTGTATGGATGAGATGCATTACATTCTTTAATGCAAAGAATCAAAATGAAAAAAAGTTTGAGCTTCATAAAAACATATGGAATAATCTAAATTAGTAAAGATTCATTTTAAGCTCAGATCTGTTAAGAATCCAGAGATTTGTGTTTCAGTTTGTATTTCTTTGATTTAAAAAATAAAATTAGCAAAGATTTATATTAAATTCAAGCTTTTATGAATATAAAGATTTACTTTAAATTTTTAATATTTCTTAAGTAGATCTTGACTCAAGATGAATCTTTACACGATGCAACAACTATGAAACATCTAAAAATAATTATCTAATATAAACTACTACATCGACCCAAAAATTTAAAGCCAAAAGTTAACTTTTAGGCAAATCCTTGAGTTGATGTAATAGCATCCAAGTCACTCGAGTCTACTCACGTTGCATCGCGGTGCCTGTGTGCTTTATGTATCCCTTAGCTTGTGATTGTCAAAGTCCACTCTCCTCTCAACAGCATGTTTATCCCACTTACCTCACTGAAATTAAAAATTTGTCAAACTTTTGGGCAAATCCTTGAGTTGATGTAATAGCATCCAAGTCACTCAAGTTTACTCACGTTGCATCGAGGTCCCTGTGTGCTTTGTGTATCCTTTAGCTTGTGAGTGTCAAGTCCACTCTCCTCTCAACAGTATGTTTATCCCGATTCCCACTTACCTCACCGAAATTATCCAGCTGACAGAAACACAAATAAGAACAAGGTTGTTTCTGTTCTCTCCCCCTTTTTCTAAAGAGATGCTTGAAGATTACATAGAAAGAGTCACTAATTGTCTTGACCTTCCAGAAACACAGCTGCACCACTGAGAGTGGTGAGACTCCATGTTGGTTGGAACCCTGGTGGATGTAACAAGCCATCATGCTCACCTTTTAACCGACACTATACTAGCAAAAATGCTGCCTTTTGAAACTTAGACTTCAGAAAATTCTTTAATTTCTGTTATGTTTGGACTAAATATTTGAAAAAATAAACACCATGCAGGCCGTTAATTTGAGAAGCTCGGATATCTTGGACCACCCACAGTTGCAGGTAAATGGGTCATTCCTTTCATGCGTTTGTTTTGCCGTGATTTATTTATTTATATTTTGTGCTGCATTGAATACATCTTCTTGAAATGGATTTAGCCTGATGAATATTGCGGGAGGATATATGTTTGACCAGATATGTAATGAGGGTCGCCAAGCTGCACTGGCTGAGATTTTAGCTGTATTAACTGCAGTTTGTGAGGCACATAAATTGCCGTTGGCTCAGACTTGGGTTCCATGCAGGCATCAAAATATCATCAATACTGGGGGTGGCAAGAAGAAAAATTGCGCGAGTTTTGATGGAAATTGCATGGGACAAGTCTGTATGTCTACAATTGATTCAGCATTCTATGTAGTTGATGCTCACATGTGGGGATTTCGAGATGCATGTACTGAGCACCATTTGCAGAAAGGGCAGGGTCTCCCCGGAAAGGCATTTGCATCCAATCAACCATGCTTTTCCAATGATATCAGTAGCTTCAGCAAGATGCAATATCCGCTAGTGCACTATACACGCTTGTTTAACTTAGCAGCTGCGGTTGCTATTCGCCTTCGAAGCACCCACTCCGGCAATGATGACTATATATTGGAGTTCTTTTTGCCCCCAGACTGCAAAGACAGTCAGAAGCTAAAAATTATGTTGAATTCTTTATCTGTCACTATGCATCATGTATGCCGAAGTTTACGGATGCTGACTGACAAGGAACTGGAAGATGAAGTGCCACTAGAAGTTTTAAAAGAGTTTGAAAACATCGACTGTCAGAATGAGTTGCCAGAGGATATGCAATGGAGTTTTAATAATATTTCAAGACTATCTCCAGATCTGCAAATTTCTCCAGGGGCCGAGTTTGTTCAATGCCAAGAGAGGAAACAAACAGTCAGGCATGATTCTTTCCAACAAGCTTTGCAGGCGGGGAGTGAGGGTGATCAGAATGAAATCCAGATGGGGCAACATCCCATTGCCTCATTACCTTCTGTCAGTTGTCAACAACAACAGCCAGAACTTGAGGAATCAAATCTATCAGATTTGAAATGTCACGGGCATGAATCAACTCATGCCGATATGGAAATTTCTGCTGTTTTTGCTAATGATATTTCTTCTTCTGGTTCATTCCCAGAGCATACGAACATCAGGAAGGGACTTGAGAAGAAGCGAGGTAAAGTTGAGAAAACGATCAGCTTAGAAGTTCTTCAGCAGTACTTCGCTGGAAGCCTGAAAGATGCTGCAAAGAATATTGGTGGTAAATACTTTATCCAAATCTATAGCAAATTTGTTGAGTCATGGGTTGGGTTTTGCATATTTTAGAAAATCATAACATAAAAAAAGAGATTATTTCAAAAATTCATAAAAGGGAAAAGGAGATAAGCGAGCAAAACTCAATTGAAAACATTGCTTATTGAAGATGGATGGCTTATTGAAGATGTTTTATCCCACTGCCTCTTTTTAGAGTGTTGCAATTGGCAAGTATGGTATCAGGTGATTTCCTTTTACAATGTTGGTACACTGTTCCTGCCATTTCTTCTGGTGAAGTTGTTCATTTCCATTTGCCATCAGAACAAACAGCCATGGCTTTCTATATTGCTCATAACCTGGGTTCTCAATGGTGGAATGCCAAGTTGGTAAAAGTGGGGTGCTGTTAGAGCCCCACCAAGGTTCGAGTCTCACCTAGGACATCCTTGTGCTTGTGTTTATTGTGCACCAGTACTTACGACAATGCTTGGGCTCATGTGCAAGTTCTGGGTGAAATTTGCTGTTTTAGCTACTCCTTAGTTGCTGCAGCATAGCACACCAGTACTTGCGACAACACTTGGACTCAGGTGCAAGTTCTGGTGTGAAATTTGTTGTCGTAGCTACTCCTTAGTTGCTGCAGCTTAGCCCAAAGATTGTTTTCACAAGTCCGTGTAGTCATGTTCATGTTGACTGGAAGCATCCGTTAAGAAAATGTCATGTTTTGGGAGATAGGTACATGTGGAGTTCGCTGCTGATTCATTTTGTAAATTCTCAATGACTATAAGTGCCATACTTGAGAGAAACCTGTTCTACTCTTTTCTGATTTCAACTTCACTCTTTCTGTAACTTACCATCCCAATCAGGGACATATAGAGAAAATAATCATATAATGAATCTCTCCAGGTAATCTATTTTCCTTTAGGGCATTTTATCTTCCAAGATCACCGAGTGAAAAGTTTTAAGTAGAAATAAAAGTAGGTTTTTGGAGTTAATGCGTATTGGTGCTACCATAGCTTTTTGCTTTTAATGATGTCTATTTTCACATAACAAAGAAGGTAGAGCATGTTTGTACCTCTTTCAGGTAAAGGGTTACATTCCTACATTAACCTTGGTTCTTAACTAATTAATTATAATCACTTTTACCATTTCAATGAATAGATATGACCTTCCTAGGTACCCCATTCTATCTTAACTATCAATTAATCGCAATCATTTATGCTTAAATGGTAGGTCATTTAAATGAATGCTTGTAGAAACAGGCATATATAATGTATCGCTCATTAAATTATTCTAATTGGATGTTGCCTTATCTATGAATGCTAGAATAAATGGTTTTTGGATAGCGTGACTACAATGGAAGCCATGTATGGTTTGTATAATAGTTAATGACAACAAAAGGTTGCTACAAGCATAAAATGTGTGATGCAGCAGTTGATGTATAGAGATAAATAAGAAATGGTTTGAGAAATGAAGCTATTAATAGGTCATCAAGCTTATCATGGGCATGTTCTAGATTGAGCTTTCCTTGAGGTAGGTTATGTGCTGTTTTAGGGTTATTTGAGATCAATGACAGGTAGAGCATGTTTGTATCTCTTTCAGGTATATGATTACATTCCTATATAAATTCTGACCACTTGCACAATTTCATTGAGCTGATAACTACTTTGTATTATACCCTTTGAGCATAAATAATTGGGATATGGGAACGGATACAGATACGGGGTTTGATCATATTACTATTCATCTTTTAGAATCTAGATTCTATATCTAAAAATACATAATCAATTATCATCTATCATCATCATCAATTCAACATAAACATTGTTATCATCAATAATGATTATTATAACATTCATGATTCAACATATCATCAATTTTCTGTTTCAAATTTCAAAATTCAATCATCAACATGACAAATTACAATATCATCACCAAAATTAATAATGCACTCTACATAGTACAAAGTACAAAATGAACTATCACTGACAATCCACCATCATTATTCATAATTCATATGGCATTTTATGGTATTCAATATTCATTGTTCAAAAGTTTAAAACACCATCATAAATTACATTTACATATCATCAAATATGTTTTCATTGACATTCATGTCACTAAGAACGACATCCTCTCCGGAAGTGGGAGCATTGCTGCGATGTCCACTTGAAGGTCCAACTATTGGTGCCTCCTCATCAAACAAAGTCATATGAGACTTAGCATTCAATGTCAAATCCAAAGTCAGACAACTTTGGTTCCACATCCCATAGTTTGGCAGACCCAAATTTGTATTCATCTCTCTTGTGTGACAGAAGGTGAAGATTTGAATGAACATACGTTAGTTCCTTAGCCTTCTTAGAGCCCAATCTGTTTCGCTTATCTGAATTAATGAAGCCTTATGTACTTCAGTTCCTTTCTGCTAAAGAGGAACTAGCAACTTGTGACAAGATCTTGATGGCCAATTTTTGGATATGTGGAAGTTCCCCACCATAGTAATTCCACCAATCAATTGGACTTAATCTGGTCTTGTCCTGCATATAGTCAATATCAGCACCCCAACTCTCTGATCCCACAAAATGAGCAAATTCTGAATGAATCTGAATCTCAATCTCAGGGTCTACAAAAAGCTTTCTAAAAGATTTTTTAAATCCTTGTGAGACTTTTGGGTTTTTGTTTGGTGCGGTTCTTTCTAGATCAATGTTGCATGAAGCGGGAGCGAAGCGGAAGCATTTTTTGGAAGCGGGGACGCCGAAGCGTCATTTTCCAAAAATCTAGGAAGCGAAGCGTCTGCTATATCATAATATATATATATATATATAATATATTATATATAATTTATATTTTTTGGCATTTATACTCAAAACAAACATCCGCAATACCAAATTAATTGTAGAAGACATGAAAACATGCCATATTTTTTGGCATGAAATCAAGATAGATAATAACATCCATTATACAATGTTTAACTTTCGAGCATCAACCATTTAGATGCATCAACCATCTAGAATCTAGATTCTTCTCCTCTTGTCTAGCCTTTGCCTCTACCTCGATTGTCTAGGGATATTAGTCAACATTATTCTATTTTGATCAAACTATCTAATTCAAGACTTAAGTTATGGTAGAAAAAGCTTAACATGCTTGGTCGATGATTTTGACTTGATTGATAGGTAATTTTTTGCTAAGGGTGTGACAAAAGAGTTCAACAATTAACACCACCAACACTAGGGTACATATAGGGCTTGGTGCTCTTGATTAAATGCTAATCGCATACTTTCATACTTGATATAATCTAATGAAATGCCACAATCCCATTGACCCTGAATTCCTGAAATCCCATTGACCCTGAATTCCTGAAAACTGTTAAGTCTGCTGAATTTTGAATAGAATATGAAATTCTATTTTCTCCATATGAAGTCCAATGAGGCTGAAACCACTCTCAAACATCCTGAGTCATTTCATGGTAATGTTAAAAATTTAAGTAAAAGGATGAAATATTTTTCATTTTCATCCTTTTACTTTAGGAATTTAACATTACCATGAGGGAGCTTCTGCTATATTTATATATTTTTTTTGCCTTCATTCGTCACCCTAACCCAAGGTAGACCCACCCTAACAAGCAAACTCACCTAAAATTTAAAAAAAATTGAAAAAAAAAACGATTTTCTAAACGCTTTTCCGGAAGCTTTTCTGGAAGCGTCCTGGAAGCGTACGCTTCCTCCTTCGAAGCGCCATGCTTCCGACACCCGAAGCGCCGTACGAAGCGCGCTTCGGCGCTTCGGAAGCGACGCTTCCGTACAACGCTTCTGGTGCGGTTCTTTCTAGATCAATGTTGCACGAAGCAGGAGCGAAGCGGAAGCGTTTTTTGGAAGCGGGGACGCCGAAGCGTCATTTTCCAAAAATCTAGGAAGCGAAGCGTCTGCTATATATATATATATATATTTTTATATTTTTTTTGCATTTATACTCAAAACAAACATCCCAAATACCAAATAATTGTAGAAGACATGAAAACATGCATATTTTTGCATAAATCAAGATAGATATAACATCCATTATACATTAATGATTAACTATTCGAGCATCAACCATTTAGATGCATCAACCATCTAGAATCTAGATTCTTCTCCTCTTGTCTAGCCTTTGCCTCTACCTCGATTGTCTAGGGATATTAGTCAACATTATTCTATTTTGATCAAACTATCTAATTCAAGACTTAAGTTATGGTAGAAAAAGCTTAACATGCTTGGTCGATGATTTTGACTTGATTGATAGGTAATTTTTTGCTAAGGGTGTGACAAAAGAGTTCAACAATTAACACCACCAACACTAGGGTACATATAGGGCTTGGTGCTCTTGATTAAATGCTAATCGCATACTTTCATACTTGATATAATCTAATGAAATGCCACAATCCCATTGATCCTGAATTCCTGAAAACTGTTAAGTCTGCTGAATTTTGAATAGAATATGAAATTCTATTTTCTCCATATGAAGTCCAATGAGGTTGAAACCACTCTCAAACATCCTGAGTCATTTCATGGTAATGTTAAAAATTTAAGTAAAATGATGAAATATTTTTCATTTTCATCCTTTTACTTTAGGAATTTAACATTACCATGAGGGAGCTTCTGCTATATTTATACATTTTTTTTGCCTTCATTCGTCACCCTAACCCAAGGTAGACCCACCCTAACAAGCAAACTCACCTAAAATTTAAAAAAAATTGAAAAAAAAAAGATTTTCTAAACGCTTTTCCGGAAGCTTTTCTAGAAGCGTACGCTTCCTCCTCCGAAGCGCCATGCTTCCGACACTCGAAGCGCCGTACGAAGCGCGCTTCGGCGCTTCGGAAGCGACGCTTCCGTACAACGCTTCCAAATTTCCAGGAAGCGTCTAAAAATGCCGAAGCGGCGCTTCCGAATTCGGAAGCGCCGCTTCCGGCCAAGCTTCCTAGGCGCTTCCTACGGACGCACTTCGGGCTTTTGGGGGGGGGGGGGGGGGGCGCTTCGTGCAACACTGTTCTAGATCCTTTAGCAACTCTGCAACATATTATTTTAAATTCACTGCATAGGCCAAAAGGTGCAATGGGGTGGTCATCTTGTCCCACTTTTTGGTCAATATATCTTTACTTCTTTGTAAAATAATTCATCTGGGTCATTCTCCTTGGCATTTATAACCACCCTTATCTTCTCTATCATGGAATCAATGCCCTCATAAACCTCTCCCAAATTAGGCATATCTATGTCAAACAGGCGGAGCAAATCCACAATTAGCTTAGTAAATGCCAAGAGTTACACCACCCTATCCAACCATTCATCATCAACAACCAACCTTTTCACTACTTGTGCTCTATCAGATTGGGATTGCCTACATTGGTTCCAAGGAGAACTGCATACTGTTGATTCTAATGCTTCTTTCACTTGCATAATACTTGTTAAGACTATGATGTTGTAAAATCCCCCCTAATTTTTTTTTTCCCAAAATGACTCGTGAATTTCTGAATTCTTGTTGTTTTCATTCAATGTAGTCCCTTAACAACTTGATATGATTCGCTGCAGTAAATAAGTATATTTATTGGAGCTAACTGCAATGCACAGTGACACACGTGTATGGAAATAACTACTGTAATCAACAACTGTTGTTTAATTCTAAACATCAGAAATTTGGGAAAATCACTAAGAGACTTGTGTAATAATGATGTTCTGAACATCATACATCATTCATTTCTTATACATGAAATAATTCACAACAGGAAGAATAACATAGAGCCTGGGTACAGTGGCTGCTAGTAGAGATAAGTAATGCTTTGATTTGGAAATTCTGGAATGTAATGCCCAAGTAAAACGTAGACAGTTAAGGCTCCAGTTTTAAGCACACGTCCAGTCAGCTTCTGGTGATAAATGGGACCACCCAGGATGGTCCTCCACTGAAATATGACCAACACATTACTCAGAGAAAGAGATGTATGCATGGGCAGAAGTCTTCAGCGCCCACGCAGTCTATGATGACTCCGGCATGCACCCAATCGTAATTAATTTGATACATACGCACATGTAGTGTCTCTGGCCTTCCAACAGAGATATATCTATCCCTTTAATGCAGAGATTCGACCCAGGAAATTGGTAGCATGTTCAACAACAAATGCAAGGAAATTTTGAACTCGTCTCTTTCAGAAAACTTGTGCTTGCTATGGTCACTGCCGAATAATAAAATTGAAATAAGCTCACTAAAAGGGTAAAAATCGTGCCACTGGTGCATAGAAACTCGTTCCCATAACTTCCTTGAAAATCTAGTCATGTGAGGCTCTCCGCTTTTACTCTATGGGACATATGTAGGCTGGTCCCCACAATAAAATATGTAGGCTCCTTCAGATAATTCGTGGGCCCCAGGAAGTTGGAGAAATTACTGCTCTTGTACATAATCTCTCTTTTGGCTCAGATTTGTTTTTGGTGCTTTGTTCTCCATGAAAATCTCCCGCATGTCATAAGAAATAGGAAATGCAATATAAGGATATAAATCAATTGAGTAAGCTCGGATACTTCAAAATTTCTTATAAAACTTATTCTCCATTGAAGCTCACTGTGAATCTGGGTGATTTCACTCTCAAGCTTAAACTAGGTCCCTTGTTGCAACACCGAAGTCTGCTATGGTAGCTAGGGCTCCAAAACCCTCATCTTCCTCTTCCAACTCTCTCCAAGAGCTCTCTCTTCAAACTCACACAATGCACGAATGCAGAGAGTCTTCTCAATTCCCTTTTGTCTTTTCATCTTTTACCTTCTCTTTTCTCTCTTTATTTTTTAGTTTTATTAAATTCACTTTTATAAAGTCACTTTATGATACTTCATTTTATAAAGTTAAAGTGACATCCAAGTTGCCTAGGAAATATTATCCTTTCCCCTTCTTTAATAAAGTCTTCTTAGACAAATTTAAGTCCCCTTATTAATTATTTCCCCACTTTAGCCTACGGAAACCACTTTAGGCTAGCGGACGCTGTCATAAATTCTCTATGGGGACGGGGACATTGCAGATGTGAGAAGCAAACAAGTCACAACAACCTGGAAGTGCCAAATTTCCAATGTTTCAATAAATTAAAAATCATAGTTTGTTTGAATAACTATTATGATTCACGAATCATGACATTTGAGAATCCAATTTACATATTTGAATTTAGAGTCGTAGAAATTAGAATTTATGAAATAAACTTTCAAGTTTAGGTATCTTAAGGAGCTCCAACTTCGCAAATTCCCTGTAGATGCCTTGGGACATGTGGTGGTTTGTGATGAAGGCTTGAATTTCTTTTGTCTCTTCAATAATAACTTGAATCCACCCAAATTTCTTCCCCATCTTGCTCAACATGAGGTTCAATGAATGTACAACACAAGGGATCCAAAAAATGTGCTGATATTTGCCTTCAATAATTACGCTTGCTGCTCTACACAAAGTTGCATTGTCAGTTATTACTTGGACAACATTTTCTAGCTCCACCAATTCAATTGCTTCAATCAATATGTTAGCAATGAATTGGGAATCTTTCATCTGCCCCTTACAATCCACTGCATTCAAAAACATTGCCCCCTTTGGGCTCTAAGCAATCACGTCAGTCAAAGCCCTATTCCTCTGATCTTTCCATCCATTAGAAATGATGGACACCCTTGAAATGCGCCATGAATTACGAATGGGGCTTAATTTAACCTCCAAATCTAACTTCTTAGCACTCAACATTGTAGTGCAGAGCTTCTCATATCCAGGGCTCTTGTATCCTTTTGGGGCTTTATTCATTGCTTTTATCATCTTTGCCTAGTAAGGAGTTGTTTTTATCAACTTTGCCTAGTAAGGAAATTGTACAAGGTTAAAGGGAAGGCCATTTGCTAAATGCATTGACCTCTAGCTGCATCTGCTGTCTCTCGAGCATCATTATTGAAATTTCTTTCAAGCAGTCCCAAATTAGATCGCTTTGAACTGACAATTCCATGAGAGGGAAGTGGAGGCTTTAATGAAGATGCTCGAACCTTGTTGGTTGTTTGAATTGAGAGGCTAGATTTGCCTCATTTTTTTTAGCATCTGCCTCGTCTTGTTCTTTATGATATTTTGCAAGTTTTGTTTTTGCTTAAACCATTTCCATCTATCCCATTCTCTTTAGGTGGGCCACTACATATTCAAACCCCATTGCATTTCAACCCAAGTAAATGTGCTTTAACCTGGGTGTATGATCCCTTATACTATTTTTTTACAGTCACTGCAAACCCATGCCAATGATCCCCCTCCTTGGATCTTCCCACCAATAGTTACATATTTCCAAAGTGGTGACTTGGGATCAACTTTAGGGGCAGATTCAATTTCATGTTCAACCTCCTTTGCCTTATGAATCGCTGAACTTGAAGTTGCCATGATGATGATGTAAATGAAATT
This sequence comes from Pinus taeda, assembly GCA_000404065.3. Taxonomy (NCBI): domain Eukaryota; kingdom Viridiplantae; phylum Streptophyta; class Pinopsida; order Pinales; family Pinaceae; genus Pinus; species Pinus taeda. The sequence continues at coordinate 133,642 of APFE030908057.1, read as the reverse complement.
GCAAAATAAAACTGACAAATTTAGCTCCCATGCTAATTAAAACACCTTGCAACAATTGACAAAACACTGTAGTCTACTAAGCTTGAGATGTGGTTATGATTGAATTTAAATTTTAATCTAGAGGCATACAAATAAGCTCTAATTGTTCTTCACAAAAGATTATTTGCTTCAACAGATGGTGAAAATTTGGAAGTTTTCTTTCAATTTTTTAATAGCAAGTTTAGCATTTTGGGTGGTTCCCACTGTTCATTTCCCTAGCTGAAGCTTCTTCATATTATGAGATCCGATAGACTTATCAACACCATAAGATGCAAGGGCAAAGTGTCTGAATTCCCATGCATAATTTTGAGGGTTTAATGATTCATTATCAATATAATTTTATGCCATTGTTGATCAAACATGGTATAGTTTTTAAAATTGAAGTTTAATCTATTTGTTACATAATAATTGGAAGCTGGAGCATTTAAAATTAGTTAATTTATTTATTTTGAAATTTGGAAGTTTCTTTAAAAAACACACTTCGAGTTTAGGGGGGTTGCATTGCACATCTATACTTCCTCTGGGTTTGAACTTTGCTTAGTACATACTCGAGTGAAGGATTAGTGTGGTTTCAAAGTACAAACGATCACCTCTAAATCGTGTATATATATAGCGGCTAGCCTCGATCTATAACAAGCACTCCGTCTCTTTTTCAAATCAAATTACTATCATGATTGAATGCAATGGGCAGATAAACTCTTCCTTTTTTGTTTAAATCCAGAATGGGGTAGAGTTATTTAATAATTTATACTCTTCTATTCACTGCCAACTTGCCAAGTTTACAATGTACATACCTTGTGCCGCTCAAGCAGTCGTAGGCTAAGTAGCAGCAACTCCAAGTTGCAGTTCGACCGACTCCAAGCTACAATTCGATTGGCTCCAAGCAGCAACTCTGTCACTCCAACCAGCGATGACTCCAAGCTTACTGCTCAAGAATCCGACTGGACGATGGACAGTGGTATCGAGTCCAAAGTTGCTCCAAGTTGCACCTGAGACTCTCGACTCCTCCAACACAATGATTGTCGACTGCTTTCGAGTACTTTGTCTCCAAGTTGCGGGCATGCAAATGAAATGTCAATAATAAAATGAACAGTCACATGAGGATAAGGGCAAGTTAAATGTTAAAACGTCAAAGGTTAAAAACTTAAAAGTAAAACCCTAAAAGTTTAAACCGCGATTTTTTAACCTAGCCGCATAAAAATTATATCCGTTCCCAGCCAATGATCCAAGCCCAATGATCTTTTTGCGTGATCCGTTTATGGAAATCCGCATACGGATTACGATCCTTTTGGGTTTGTCTCTAAAATTATAAATTTAAAAATTAAATGATAAAATCCCAACAAGGACAATTCATCCCATGCAAATTCATCATTTGTGCAATCCAGTGGAAATGCTATCTTTGCCAATCCTGAAATCCTGAAAACTGTTGAGTCTGCTGAATTCTAATTGGGATATGGAATTCTACTTTCTCCATACTTCTCTTTTATCTTACCTTTTCTATCCTTTTACATTAAAAATTTAATATGACCATTAATTACCAAGGTCACAAACTTGTCAAAGCTCTGTCCTCTATCTTGTTTTCTCTTCAGGTGTTGTTGGAAAGAAATCTCGAGGGGTTGCCTAGGCATTCCCTTTTGGGGGAGGAGGGTGTCCATATGTCCCCCTTTTTGAGGAGGAGGGCATCCATAATGTCCTCCTTTTGGGGAAACACATCCTCCACACTGGGGAAATGTTCCCCGGGTGTCCCCTTGCCCATGGAGTGTGCTCCCCACCATGGTCCCTTGACCAGGTCTAGCCCGCATGTAGTCCATTTGACCACTAATCAACAGAGACCCAACTAGGTTCTGTTGAACAATCATATAGTAATGTAGTTCGGTTGAGTGGTTGAACAATTTTAGTCTCAATGAGATGGATTCAACCCCAGTTGAGATTGGAAATTTTGCAGAAAACTCTTGGCCTTTCTCTTATCAGTATCAATCATCAAAGACTCGTGGATCGCTGTCCAAGGCAATTAAAAGGAAGCATCAACCAGGAAGATATTGGGGATTATTATTCGATATCTCTTGGACAACATGACAAATTCTTTCATTTGCAGAGACATCCTGAAAAAGCCTTCAGTAAGAGAATGAAATTAGGACAAATATACGAGCACACATATTAGCCTGTAATATAGGACGTTTTTGGTGCTTTATTGTTGCTTGCACTCGGGAAGATGCTCTTCAGCAGGTCCACTTCTTTGTACAATGCTGCCTTTCTCAGATGCAGGTTGATTTGACTTTCTTGGCTTTACATCTTTTTCTCCATCCTCGTTGTCATCTTCAACCCTCTCTTCCTTGTCCTTATTGTCTTCTTTATCAATGTTCTCTGACTCATTTAGCTGGGAAGCTTCTCTAGTAAATCATGACATAGCAAGTGGAATTAATTTAAATTCCTAACATAAACTAATGGCAGATGTTCTCCTTGGCTTTGCCCTTGTGTGCACCCCATTTCCCCTGGGGAATTGTTCTGCTTTTCTCTCCGAGTAACTTTGCTCAGCTCAGAGTCTATCAAAAAGTAGACGTAAACACAAGAAAAGATAATTCGTTTCATCGTGCCACCATTCTCCCACCATCAATTATTAGCTAGCAGTAAGTTACCAATTGTCTACCTCTTTTTTGACTGTGCATCAATGATGAAATCTGTTCTGGCAATATCTTGATTTCTCCTCCTTTCTTTTAAAGACATTTCAATCCTTTCGTGTACATATGATGGGAGCGGCGAACCCATAGTCTTCTCTTACCTACCACATGGACTCTGTGTTTGTTCCTATTTCACCCATCCATTGGGTTTTGCATCACCCATTCTTCACAATTAACTTAATGAGATTGGTTTTCAACACTCAAAAAAGTTCAGCATTCATGTGGAGAATTTGACAGTCACATGATATGAACGGACGACATTTGGAGAAAGCAAAAAGCAAGAGACACAGCTAATCCATGAGCTTGTACTTGAAGAGGCATCATAATTTCTTCATCCCATAGTTTGCTGGTTTTTGTGCAGCGAGCAGCATCCATGAGCATGCTGATCTCATCATCTCTTTCATTTTTTGTGCAGATTTGTTGAGCAGCATTCATGAGCATTTTTTTTTTCGAACTTGCAGGTCTTTTTAAGAGCATCTTCTCGAATAATTTGCAGTTCTTCAATCTCATCATTGCTGAAAGCCCGGATCTTGTACCATTGACAATGGAGCCAAAGTCTTGAAAGCAGGGCTTCAACACAAATTCAAGAAGAGCCTATATTTTGCCAAGAACATCAAGACACACATGTATTCAACGAAGAAGAGATATAATTGGGAAGGATATCCAAATGAGTTCTTATTTATTTTCATAAGTATTTATACATGGGAGAAACGGTTGGAGCATAAGTATTTATATATAGGAGAAATAGTGGGAGCAGTTGTATCGGCTTTGAATCAGTCTTTTGTTAGGCGTACTTTATCCTTTATCACATTTACATTGATATATTTACTTAATATTTAATATCTAATGTGTGATGACCCATCAGCCTAAGAGGCCTCTCAACAGAAATGGATTCCAATGGTTTATAGGGCACTGGTAAGGGCCAGTGTAGGACAAGTTTCTTGTTAAAGTTGTGGTTTGGCTACAAAGGCATCATTGATATAGTCACCCACTTGTTTCCTCGCGGAATGCCAGAAGAATTGTTGTTGTAAATGCAACAATATTTGCTATATGCCAAGGTGCCCTCCATAGGATGAAGAGCGATCCTCTTGAGACAAAGATATGCTGGCCCTATTGGAACACAGTGGATTCAGCAAATAAAACAAGCCATCTCTGAGTGTATAGTCTAAGGAAGGGGTCAGATTAATTACTGTGGAATGTTGGATGGATTCCACAATAGGAACAAAACACAGTTCAGTGACATAAATGTCTTTCCGTTCTTCATATGCTGCATACCTTACATAGAGTATGTGAAGAGACTTGGAGGTGGTCTGCTAAGCAAACCAACAACTGTATTTGAGCTGCCCTTTTTGTTCTTAATAACCAAATGAAATTGCTGTACTTAGGACATTCATTTCAAATGGTGTTGCGCCTGAATTTTAGATTGAGAATTTGAATATTGAAGGAGCTGATGATTAGTGTGGAGGATGGTTTCCTTGGTACTAGTGCTGCCGTTGCTTGAGTACTTGGAGCAAGTAGGCCTCCTTGTCATAATGCTGGAATTGAGCTTGGTTTGAGTCAAGGTTTCTGAATGGTATGCAGTTCGGCATCCTTACCTAAGAACAGTGCCAATTGCATATTGAGTGGCAGCAGTCTCTATTTCAAATGGTTATTGCAGATCTGGGAATGCAAGCATAGGTGCCTAACAAAGGGGCATCCTTCAGCTTCCAGAATGCTCTATCTGCTTCTGGAGTCCATTGAGAGTCTTGATTGTCAATTTGGTTGAAGGGGCGAGCTATATGGGAGTAATGGTGGACGAATTTTCTATAGAAATTTATTCTCCTGGAAAAATTGAGATTCAAAATGGTATTAGGAGTAGGCCACTCTAGAACCCTAGATTTGTATGAACTGCTGCATCAATAACAAAACCCATGTATTATTCACAAGTCTTACCAAACAAAGGCTTCTTGTGTTGCTGAAGAAGATCCAGGATTGTGAATGTGCTCCAAATTTTCTGCCCAGTTTTTGTTATATATCAGGATATTATTAAAGTGGAACACAAATAAAGCCTCCAAGGTGAGGGCAAAAATTGTCATTGATGATCTCCATAAAAGTGGTAAGGGTGATGGTGAAGTCAAAAGACATGACCAACCACTTGTAGAAACTCAAGTTAAGTCTTGAAAACTCTTTGCCATACATCTCTAGGTGTGGGATTGGTGATAGTCAAAAGGTAGATCAATGTTGGTCAAGTACCTCACTCGCTTGAGTTGGTAAAGAATGTCATCAATCCTTGAAAGTGGGTAACAGTTTTGAAGGGTTATCTCATGGCCCTGTAATCTGTGCAATGTCTTCACTCTTGTTGTTCCTTCTCAGGGATGGTGAATGCTGGAGATCTACAGGGTGAGATGCTAGGTCTGATTTGGTTGTCTTACGAAATTAGAACAACTACTTAATCTGTCACTCAATCTGTGTGCTTTCCACAAGTGTGGTTTGGTAAGCAAGGTAACGAGGCAGGGAAGAACTTGAGGGCAAGTGAATAAAATGCCAGTGACTCTAAAGGAAGGGAGCCCTTTTGACTCCTTAAAAAATATTGGTATATGAAATTTATGAGTGCCTGAAGATCAGAGGGAGAGATCTTTCTGTGGTTGTCCTCTTTGATTTGGAGGGCTATGTATTTGCTGAGGTTTACCTGTTTAACAACTCTCCAACTAGTCGATAGAGAATTAAAAAAAGAAGAGACTGAGTTTGTAAGTCTTACAATCTTTGTGAAGCGTTAGGTATTGTATAACTCATCAAAAACTGCCCCTAATCAAACTGGTAGGGTTTGCCAAGAATCATGTAGTGGCAGTCTTGTTGAGTAACATCACGGTCCACTCTGTTTCTAAAAGCTACAATAGCTAAGGTAACAGAACATTTTTGCCTGATCAGGGTGGGTTAGTTGATGTACTTGGACCTTGACCCATCCAAGCTGGTATGGCTTGGGGTGAGTTGACGTTGGCAGTTTGAGCTCCTCTGGCAATGGATAGTATACAAGGTTCTTTTGACTGAGACAACATTATGCAGGCCAACATATTTTTGATTTGTCAGTTCTACATGGATAGAGCTTCTTTCTTGTTGTTGGAATAGTCTGTGGTTATCAAGATGAGTTGAGGATCACTAGAGGTGGGTTTGCTGACATCAACCACTGAATCCCCAGTTTCCAGTTGCTGTTTAGCATGTACCTCTTTGGCTTTCTTGGCTTTTTTTGTGTGCAAGGCATGGCTTTTGTCATCAGAATGATCAGGTTTCTTATGATAATTGTACTATTTCTTCTTATTGTGGCCAAAAAAGGAGGTGGAACTGTTGGCGCTCCTGTATTTTGTCCACTGCAGTTAGTCTGAGCCTTGGGGCAGGGGAGGGAAGAAGTGGCTTTCTTCCAAGTGAACCAACCAAATATTTATTTTATTTTCATGTTAATAAATAGATTAAGGTGCTTACTAAAGATCTGACGCAGTATATTTCCTTTTTATTGACAAAAGCATAGATTAAATTTCTGGTATAGGTTTTAGATGTTAGTATCTATATTGGTGTTTGACTGGAAAAACTGTTTTATATGAAACATTGTGAAATATATTTAAGTGTGATTATGGCATGAACCACCATCATCCACAGGTGATTGTGGATAATATGGGATACCTAGTCCTCCACTTTTGCTGTTGATGCTACACTGCAGCGTGCGTTGCAATCCAAAGAAGAGGTGATATGAAGCTAATTTATTTGGTATTCTTCTGCTGCAGTCTAGTAGGTATGATCTGGCAATTATTAATTTCAATCATGAAATCTACAGATGCATCTATATCCTATATATGGATTTGAGTTGAACTGAAGAACAGGGAGTTATCCTCTTATCAGAACTAAATTTCTTCATTTGTAAGTGTTCAGCATAAAAATGAAGCTGCAGGTTTTTCAACAGAGCCAACAAAACCCCAAGAGAGAATGGCTCAACCTTAACAGCATATCAGCATATCTGTAACCTGGTAAAAACTAGGTGTAGATGAGGTCATGTGCAAGTCCCTGGGTGATGGCATAGAAACACCCCTCACAGCATGACAGCTTAGCCAAAGAGAGCTATAAGCAGTATCCTCCCAATCAGCAAAAAATGAAGGAACCACACTTACACAACCATAATGATAAGCTATATAAACTTAATAAGAACATGATGCAGCAATATGTGCTTAGCATGGAAACACAGATATCGAGTCATGAACAGAACATAAACATAACATTAACAGAATGATTGTGAAATAATCACTGAATGAGAACAAAACAGAATTCAGCTTGCCTCCATATGTGGATGTGCCATGAAAGACGAGTTGTACCTAAAAATGCCCATGACCACATCATTTTAGCTTTGTGTTTGTATTTTCAAGCACTACCGGCAGACTTAGCTTCTTGAGGCTCTTAAGAGCCTTCCATCCCAATAGTTCATATACTTAATGTTCATCCAATTGTTGCACAGTCAGCTGCACAGCCTTCTATATGTGCTCGTTTTCTGACCCGTTTTCAAAAAACTATATTAAAATATTACACGTTCGAGTTTAAGTTCACCCAGCAGTAAGTTGAGCCAAACTGATATAATCACCTAATAGTAGTTATTTAAACTATTCTTGTTGACATCGTATATAAATGATATGTTGTTTATCCTCGCAATTATCTGTTAAAAGTTTTGAACAGTGACAAGGGGCATAACTTTGAAAGATGCCGAGGAAAGACTTATTTGTACTTCCAAGTATTTTCAACAAAGTGACTTCGAATAATAGATAATTTGAAATCTAGAATAATGAACTTTGTATCTGTGTTTATTATATCAAGCAGCTTTTCTGTATGCTGTTGTCATTATTCATGATGGAGAGTTTACAAACCACATTTCAAAAGATATCGAAATATGATTCTGTAGAAAATGGTACATGCTAGACGCAATTTTTTTGTTTTTGTTTGGACAGATCACTTATTTGTTTCTTGGCAACATGCTATGGAAATTCCATGCTAACTGGGATGGCTTCCTGCATTGCTTCAAGTCCGTTATGAAGAACAATGTGATAAACAGACTGTCAATTACAAAAACTAGATTTACCTTCTTTCAGTATTACTGCTTCTTATCGTCTGCTTACAGTTATGATTGACATCTTAATCAGATGTAACACTTGGTTTAATATTTATAACTATTTACATTGACTTGCACTCACTGACATACCCCACATTTGTCGTATGGGTCTAAATATTTATTTGCTTTCACAATTTTATGAAAAAAAACATATACCTTTTGTAGTTATCTGTGATTTAGGGCATAGGCCTCGCACACTTTATTGCCATATTGACATTCAGGGAGAAAGCATGCACACACTTTGCATGGCTGCGTATAATTCTCTGGTTAAAAGGTTTTTCAATTTGGTATTGCAGTTTGCCCAACTACACTGAAAAGGATTTGTAGACAGCATGGAATTTCTAGGTGGCCCTCTCGCAAGATAAGCAAGGTGAACCGTTCGCTGAAGAAATTGCAGGGAGTTATTGAATCTGTAAAAGGTGTGGGAGCATTTAAAATTGGAAATCTCTCAACTGGTTTGGTCTCTGTGGCAATGGCACCAAGTATAGTAGCAACATCAGATCATGGTAAATCGTTGCCTGCTGCTGTTCAGGGTGCTGCTGATCATGATCCTGACATGATTCCTCCAGCTATCAGTGAAGAAGTTATAGGCACTAAAACTAGTCTTCCTGGAAAAGATTGCATCACGGCCGAGGATTTTTCATCTTCACAGTGCCAGGTGATGAGTACTTTGGGTTTGAGTGTGTCATCGGGATTACAGTCCAGAAAGCCAGGGAGCACTCATATTTTTGAAAAAACATGTTCTGTCGACCATGCTGTACATGTGAAAGATGTTATGATAGATGGAAATACCAATGGTAATCTTCAGCAGGTGAAAAATAGACACGACTCATATGTGCATGGAGCAACTAAGGGCATTGCCGAATCAAGGAATAGCGAGTCATCTGAAGAAAGTATTGGGGAGCCATCGTCTCAAACTTCTCAGCCTGATCTTATTCGGAGCTATCTCAATTCAATTGAAGATCTTGCGGACCCACCTACCATCACTGCCTTTTCTAGGCCACCAGCATCTCAATGCCATGGAGGTGGAGAAAACTTAACACCCCAATTGGAATCCATTAACAATGGAGAAACTAGCTTGCACAAAAGACAAGCAATTTCAAGTACTCCAAAAAATACACACAGCGAAACAGCTGTCAATCACAAGCGCAAAAAGTTACCTGTTAAATTCTCAAGCATCCAAAAGCCTATAGACTTCAGTGTGCAGGGTGAATGTTTAGCTGAAGCTATTCAGTCGAACTCCCGAAGCCTGTCTCCACAACATAGATGTGATTCTAGAATCTTAAATCTATCAGGTATGCAAAGCGACAGGATTATCCAGGAGGGGAACAAATCAACGATATTCAAAGTAACATATAAACAAGACACTGTACGTTTTCGTTTGCCTTTGAATGCAGGAATTTCAGAACTGCGTGATGAAGTCACAAAAAGGTTCAAATTAGAGGCAGGTACATTTGATCTGAAGTATTTAGATGATGATTTTGAGTGGGTTTTACTAGCGTGTGATGCGGATTTACATGAGTGCATTGACATCTTAAATTTCTCCGGTGGAAAGGCAATTAAACTTGTAGTTGGCAATACATCTTTCAATGTTGGAAGCTCATGTGAAAGTTCTGGAGAACTGTGACTCAAAAGATCCTCCAATCTTCTCGGCAAATGTTTTCATAAACTTGAGTCAATGTTTTCAGTTGGCCTTTCTAATTATAACGTTTTGCAGGCAAGCTTTTGTTAATTGCTTTTGCCTTGGGAAACTCCCGCTGTAATCTAGATGTGTTTTTCCATGTACATAATGAACCATATATATACATGCCATCTCTAGGCAGGGAAAAACTGTACGTTTAGTTACTATGATCACACATCCCAAGATTTTTTCTTTGAAAGTGCTTTCTTATTAGGTTTAGATAGTCTTTTTTTCTGTAGGTCTGATGATGATGTCATATGTTTCTGCCTTCTATGTGGTTATTTTACCAGCAATAGGAAAGTTGGCATGGGTTTGATAAATATTATGGTTACAGGGAATGATTATAAAATCTCAATAATTGTAAAAGGAAGATTTTGTGAGAAAATCCAAGTAGTGCGTTTTGGCATCCTTGATAAACCAGTTGAAGTGACCTAGTGTGCCTACCCTAGAAGGATTTGAATTGATAAACCAGTTGAAGTAAACTAGTGTGCCTAACCTAGAAGGATTTGAATTGGACGCCTGCTGGCATGGAACTAACCAATTGCGTGGCCACATCGATAACTAGTTGAGTAACCCCTTGGGCTTTGATGGGACTCACGATGCTTAATTAAAATAATAAAATATACTATTTACTTATAACTCACCCATGCCAAATTAAAGAAACAAAATATGCTATTTTTACAAACAGGAAAGGGCATTTTCATATTGGGAATCTGCTCGGAGAGTATGGGAAATATTTCCATAGAGAACTTTGGAAAATGTTTCCAAAAAGTTTCTGTACCAGAACATTGGATCTTTGTATTGGTGGATCTGGATCTTTAACCATATTTTCAGGGACTGTTTGCTTGACTGGTATTTTAAGTAAGTGCAAAAATTAATTTATGCTTCAAGTAATTTTTAACAAGGATTTTCACAAGGTGTATTGAGAATTTCAAAATGGCCAACTTCAATTATATTTCATGAAATTTACTTTGGCTTATGTTTATTAAACTGGATTACTAAAATTGGTAAAGGCAAAAATAAAGACCAATAAATAAATTGAAAATGCTTTTAATCCATCTTTTATTACAAAGACGCCCCAAACATGCTAGTGGAATGCTTTAATTCACTTTCCAACCTCCCAACCCTTAGAAATTGTTCCAAAAAAATATATATTTATGAACTTTAAAAATAATTTTTATTTAAATTAAACTTTGATTTATTTACTTCTACCATATTTTTTTCATACCCTTACACTAATTAGTATTAAACATTTTTGTATTTAATATTTCTTACTAAAATATTCTCCAACATAAGTGTAAGACTTAAATATGCCCTCTTTGGACTTGATTGGAAAAATGAAGGCCCCAAACATGCCAATGGAATGCTTTAGATTCACTTTTCAACATCCCAACTCTAAAAAATTGTTCAAAAAATACTAATGAACTTTAAAAATAATTCGTATTTAAATTAAATTTTATTTTTTCATAAACTTTTAAAATATATATATATATAATAAATATTTAATTTAAATTAAATTTTATTTTCATAGGCTTATAATAAGTCAATTAATACATTTTGATTTAATTATTTTTTACTAAAATATTCTCCCCACACAAATGTAACATTTTATATTGCCCTCTTGGACTGATTGGGAAAAATGAAGGCCCCAAAACATTGCTAGTGGAATGCTTTAGATTCACTTTCCAACATCCCAACTCTAAAAAATTGTTCAAAAACTATATTTATGAACTTTAAAAATTTATTTTTATTTAAATTAAATTTATTTTCATACGCGTTATACTAATCAGTAATAAAACATTTTTGTATTTAATATTTTTTACTAAAATATTCTCCAACACAAATGTAACATTTAAATATGCCCTCTTTGGACTTGATTGAAAAAACTAAACTATTTTTAATAGTTTTTACTAAACTATTCCCTAGCACAAATGCCAGGGTTAAATATGCCCTCTTTGGGCTTGATTGAAAAAACAAATCTATTTTATGAGAAACCACATCACCACACCTACTTATAAAGTAACCATTCTGTACTATCCTCATCAATAGAAAAGTTTACAAAAAGTTTGTCACATGATGTCCTTGTATGCATCTTATACTGTACTTCAAGTAGTGATACTTGAATCTTACTCTTTTTTTTAAATCTATGCCTAAGATGTGATTTTTTGGGGGTAAAGTCTGTATTTGTCTTGATTGAAGATTATTTGTGTTTATATTTCTCATAAATTGTTGAGATTTTATTATAAAAATGAATTTTTTAATAATGAATTTTTTAATAATGAAAAACCATTGCATTTTACAACGAGAAATAAGACATGATGATATATGTGGAGTGTTTTGATTAACACATCTTACAACGAAACATATCATCTATGTCTTGAGCAAACATTATATTAGGTTGTGTTGAAGAGAGTGTAACTAGGTTCGGTCTTCATAAATGTACTTTTGATATTTGTATTTATTCAAGAAAAGAAATATTATTGTTGTTGTATTTATCAATGAGTTTCTTTCTCATTGAAATAGGTCTAGCACATGTTAAAGTGCTATAGGTAAGTCAAAGTGTCAAAAGAAAGTTTGAAGATTTTTAAGGGCATTTTACACGTACATATTTGTATAAGACTCAAAGAATGTCCCTCCAAGCAAAGACAAGTCCTCTCCACACAATGACATCATCAAAAGAGCAAAAATGATGAAGGAAACTCAAGTCGGCCTAAAGGAGGGACAATCCTCTATATATAGAGGTTGTCTACTCCCTCGAACGATAAGCAATCCACCTCTGAAATCAGCGAGCAAGGAAGACCGAGAAAAGGGTGAAAAGGGACAAGTATAAGGAGCCTCTAGTGCAACGACAAAGGAGAAGTCATCACCGAAGGCTGGAGGATGGTTTCTAGGGTAAAACACAGTCACACGTGCGAGAAAAGGAGGCATCTCTGTGGTCATAATAGAAGCAACATAACAATCTCATACTTCTCATTGTTTGGACTTGAAACTTATGCCTATAAGGCCTCCCACTAGAGCGAAGAAGAGACTCTCTCAATCGAAGTAGAAAGGAACCAAATACTCAAGGAACCCTCCCACATGTGCGAGAATTTAGGGCTGCATGTCAGTCATATCAAGTCTGCAACCACACCTTGAAGAAGGAGCTCGGGTGGTCAAGGGGAAGGAAGGGATCATCACAAGTAAAGGGTCTCACTAAAGGTCAAGGATAAGTGTCTCTTCTAGAGCAAGTGCAACAAGAATTATCAACAATTGTAAGAAGAATGAAGTGTCGAAAGGAGGACGAAGTGTCGGGGAACGAAGTACAAGGAGGAAGGACTTGACTTGTGCTTGGAGGATATTCTTGTCAAGGGTCTAGGGTTGGCATTGATCAATAAAAGCTTCAATAAGAGAAATTTACAAAAGGGTTTCCTCTCTAAGAGAGAGAGGTTTTGCCTTGGCAGAGAGCCAATATCTTGTGTTCTTGTTTCTTGTGTTTTGATAGTAGTGTGATGAAGTAAGCACACATACACTAATAAGAAGAGAAGAAGATTAAGCTAACAAGATAAATTGTAAAAGTGCTTCACAAATTCTTATAAAGTCTAGAAGAATCCTACTATACATAATTGCCCTTGATTTTTCTATATGGTATCAAAGCTAAGGTTACACATCAAGGAAAGGGCATCTCAAGAACACTCATAAGGTGATTCATCTAAAAAGGACATCTCAAGAACATCTACAAGGTTGAAGCATCAAGCCAAGAAGTCTCAATCACATCAAGGACAAGAAAGGTCTACCATTTATCATTCATAAAGGAAAAGCACTACAAAGTCAAGTCATCAATCAAATCTCATCATCAAAGCAAGTCCATTTGGAGAAAGCAACTTGAAGAACATCAAGATCGAAGGAAGGCAAGCCATCAAGTCTTCAAGAAGAAAGCAAGTCCACTACATCTCAAACTCTATCAAGTAAGTATATTCCCCCTTCTAAATATACATCAATGTCTTTTTGCAAGGAAAGCAACAAATTGATTGGGATCAATAACATCCTTGCATGGAAAAAGAGGACTAATTTACTTCTCAAAGAGAATGAACTTCTATATCACATCAAAGGGAATATCATTATCCCCGCTAAGGAACAAACTCAAGCCTTAGTCAAGTACAATAAGGATGAGACACGAGCTTAAAGGATTCTAATATAATCTATCAAGGACTCTCTCATTCCTTATGTCTCCAAATTTGAAACATCAAAAGAAATCTCTGACAAGCTAATAGAGCTATTCTTGGTAAGCACCACTGAAGAAGTGATATATCTACGAAATGATTTGTACACGATGAAGATATCAAAGGAAGGAATAGCTCCCTACTTCATGAAGATTTCTGAGATGAGGGATCAATTTCAAGAGCTAGGAGAAGTCATGTCTGACAGAGAAATGACAACTGTAGTACTCAATGCTCTCCCTAAGGATTGGGGCAACTTCACATCAAGCATATATGCCAAGAAGGAATCTACCCCACGAAGTGAACTATGGTCTCTATGCAAGATAGAGGAAACTAGACTCAAAGCAAAAGATGATGTGGGATCAAAGGAGCAAGCATTTGCCACCATGGCCAAGAGAGAGAAAATTTGGAAAATTTGGTCCACGAAGATCAAGCAATAGAGATATGTCCAAAGTCCAATGCTTTGGATGCTAAGAATATGGACACTATAAAAGGGATTGTCCTAAACTTAAGAAGGACAACAACAACAAGAGGAAAAGGGAAGAAACTCATGTAACCCAAGCATGAAAGAAGAAGACAAGAAGCAGAAAAAGGAAGATCCTCCAGATCTCTACTATGACTAAGTCAACCTCTTTGCTTAAAGTCTTCTTTCAAAGTTTTGAGTAGTATAGGAGCATATAGAAATAGAATAGATTGCATGGTTCAATATATCTTCTATAATATACGAGCATGGTGTAGATATAGCTCAAGATATTCATATAGAAAGAGCACACCTATTATAGGACCTCATCCACAATGAATAATTGACCATGATTAAAATTCTTAGAAGGCCTCCATCATCAAAGGAAAAAACATTTGCAAGGTAAGGGTCTTAAAGATCCTTTCATAGAATCTTGAAAAGAAGGTTCATACATAAGAGCAGATGTTTCATTGGGAGTCCCATTTATGGGCTTCTAGAAAGGATTATATGCATACAAGAGAAGATGACGCAAGAAAGGCTACATCAATCAAGAAGAACCATCAAAGGAAGCCAAGATGATCAAAGCAGAATCACGATGAAGTATGCATGCATCAAAGTTTAAGTCATGTCATTATATATATTATTGGGTCATGGGAATAGTTCCATGGCATGATCAAGTATAAAAAGATCTCTTTCACCAATGACATGCTCGAAGGCATGTACTACAATCTAATGAAGGTCAACATGAAGAAATGCTCTCATAAGGAGTATGAGGTTGTTGACTAAACTATCCAAAAAGAAGCAAATGAAGAAAGAGATCAAGCTTGTAAGAACACCATGGACACGAAGAATCATTATCTGAAAAAGATCCAGTATAAGACATCTCCTAAAAGAAGGCATGACAACTCTGACAAAGGAAGGTAAAAGATCAAAGGACCCTTGACACCTATGAAGGCCTTGGAGATATTAAGGTACATATAACTGATTCAACGCTACAAAGATGTCATTATGAAGAAGCCATCTAGCAAAAGCACTATTTGATGTTGAAGCAATATCATGATTAAGTCATGAAGGGATACTAAAGTAAAGTATGGGAACAAGCAAGTACAACTAAGCATCTATGTGAAAAGTATTCCAAAGCATAAACAAGATGAAAAAGGAGTATCCAGATGAAAATAGGACATGATATATATCAAGAAGTCCACTTTCCATGAAGGGAGAAATGACATGTCAAAATAGGAAGGAAAGTGATTGATGACTGATGCCCTACCAAGAAGAAGTTCAAACAAAGACTTCATGACGTCGAAGGAAAGAAGGAGATCAAGCAATTGAAGGACCCACAAAGAAGAAGTTGTTGATGAATGGAAAAGTCCCTAGCTAAGAGGGTGTTCTAACAAGTTCCCAACTACAAAGGAACTTGGGCAAGCTCCTTGTTAGAAGAAATTTGGGCATGTCTTCCTCAATTAAGAGGAAGAGATAGACACAACATTCTTGTCTTCACTTGAGAAGAAAGAATGAGAGGATTGGGTAATCATCTGACATCTGATGCTCTTTGAGGAATTGTAGGGAATCTAAGACAAGAGTAGGCAAGAGGACCGATATTTTTTGATATGTTTTTGTATGATTAGTTTTTGTTGTGCTAATAACAATTACATATTTCTAAACATGTGCTTACTTATTGTTTCTTGTACTGGGGTTTCCTCAGTTGTTTGGGCATGTAAACATGTAAATTTCCTTAAGTTTAAAATGACATTCACGAAAAAAATAGCTTCAAAAACAAATACTGAACATCAAACATTCAAAGTACAACAAACCATCAAAGAGACACTTTAACACATTGTTTCGATGAAGGAGTTCACCCCTCTTAGGTTACATCTCTTTTGTCCAGCTTCCATGGCTTGGGTTTATGTATTAGCTCAATGTGGAAAAAATGTTGTTTTACAAATCTCTATGGTTCCTGATACCTACACCAATGTGTTCAGAATGTCCAAATTAGCCAAGAACACATCTTCCTGAGCTCCATTTGGTCGAAATTTGCCTTTTCCATGACTCAGTTAGTGTTTTCCTAGATAAGTTCTGCTAAATTTGGAATGACTCCCGTTAGCGCGCTAAATCTAGAGGTAGGCCCGAAATTGGGGGCACCACCAAATCCTCCACCAGACTAAAACTGAGAGTTAACTAATAGTTAAACTACACTTAATTAAATTAATTTGGATTAGCGCAAACCTTATCCTTAACATCCAGCGGTTCTGGTGGGTTGTTCACATGCGATGGTTAGCATCGAATTAACTGCCGGGTTAATGGTCCGTTAGAAGTGCTGACCATTTGATGTTGCGGTATTCGCGTTCACATGGCATATATTAAACCATCGAGAGTTGGTAGGTTGGAGCCGCTGAGATTAACACTAACTGTATGCAGTTAACATATTTGCGTTCATATGGGGGAGGGCTAGCCTGCGGGTTGGCCCTCCCCTAACCGCCTAAACCCATATCACTTAACTTTAAATATAAACAGAAAACATATGGTGTAAGAAACATTGTGTAGTGGAGGTGGTTAGGACTTGCGGATGGTATGCCAGAGGTCACGAGTTTGACCCTGACCTCCACCATAAAATTTTGTTCCACTATGTTAACACTGTCAAGGCCTTTGGGAGGTGCCACGCGGTGGCTCTGGGCTTGCCACGTGGCATTCTTCCATTGGTCCAAAAATAAACCAATCACATTGCGCCAACACACCACCTGTATAACCCAATCAACCAATGCCACTTGTCCATCTGTGATTGATCGTCGACCAACATTGACCCTGCCTAGTCACTTTCCATGTCACAATACAAACTGCTGACTCTACAATGACTGAGCATATTTTTGTTGCAAATTTCCCTTATTTAGCAAAGCAATCAAAACACAATAACTTTCTCATACGAACTCGGTTTTCGACGAAATGAGTTGCATTAGGATATTTTTTCTGAGACGAATGTAGTCATTTAGGTTTTGAGCCATTATGAGAACTTTGATTTTTGAGCTAAACGCTGAGTACCTGATCATTCTTTGAGGGTTGGGAACCCAAGACAAGAATAATCCTAGAAGGTCATACTCAATGAACACCCGGGAGGGTATGTACCTTGAGAGAAAATGACTAAGGTGTCTATAAGTCATTGGCCTCGCCAAGATTGTGCTCTAATCTTATGAGAGATAGAGTCGTTAGTTAAGGCCTTGCTAAGAACAATGTTGGTTACTATGATACTATAACAAATGGATTTCCAATCCCGTTTCTCTTATGTGAATTCTTCAAGATTGAAAAATAGTTAAACACTTTGTAATGATTTATGAATACCTCCCTAGTTAAGAGGGAGTGTTGAAGAAAGTGTAACTAGGTCCGGTCTTCATAAATGTACTTTTGATATTTGTATTTATTTAAGAAAATAAATATTATTTTTGTTGTATTTATCAATGAGTTTCTTGCTCATTGAAATAGGTCTAACACATGTTAAAGTGCTATAGGTAAGTCAAAGAGTTAAAATAAAGTTTGAATACACTTAAGGGCATGTTACACCATGCACATATTTGTATAAGAGTCAAAGAATGTCCCTCCAAGCAAAGACAAGTCCTCTCCATGCAACGACATCATCAAAGGAGCAAAAATGATGAAGGAAACTCAACTCGGCCTATAGTCATCATGTCGGCCTCAAGTCGGCCTAAAGGAGGGACAATCCTCTATATATAGAGGTTGTCCACTCCTTCAAATGACAAACAACCCACCTCTAAAATTAGCAAGCAAGGAAGACCAAAAAATGGTGAAAAAGGACGAGTATAAGGAGCCTCTAGTGTAGCAAAGAAGGATAAGTCATCACTGAAGGTTGGAGGATGGTTTATAGGGTAAAATACAGTCACATGTGCGATAAAAGGAGGCATATCTATGGTCATAACAACAACAATGTACAGTCTCATACTTCTCATTGTTTGGGTTTGAAACTTAGGCCTATAAGGCCCTATTACAGATCCATTTGGGCACATCACCCCAACTTACAGATCCGTACTATTAGGGCCCATCAAACCCTAATTCAGTTGTTACATGTCCTAAAGAAGTCAACCATCAGAATGCCTAGCTTCCCAAGAAGTTCCATACACTGTTAGGGTGCTATGTAGCGCACTTGAGCCCTCTTTCACCTGCGCTAGGCGAATTTGAGCGAAATTGCATTGGGGTTTGGGAATATTCTTCTCCATTGGATGCATCTAGAAGTTTCCCAAGTTTATCTACTCATTTGGGATCGAATTGGGATGAGGTAGGGAGTTAAGGAACATCAATCCTTTTATTCCTTCCTCCATGGAACTAAATTCTAAGTTTGGGAGGGCATTCATTATCACCATTTAGGGTATAACTTCCTTCATTCACCTATAAAAAGACTACTCATCTAAGTGATCAGGGGCTGAAAATTATTGAATTATAGGGAGATGCTGTTAGTATGAGACTTGAGTTAATTTCAAGTATTGTAATGATGTCAAAATGTTTTCGTTCTTATGTTCCTTTCCAGATCATAGTACAAGTTTGTAATATGATTGTATCTAGCACTATTATAGATAAAGGTGCATCTATGAGTATCCTTTCCTCAATTTTTTGGCAGGCGCTTGGTTTGCCACTACTTGTGCTTGTTACACAGAATCTGTTGGGTTTTAACAAAGGAACCAGTCAAACATTAGGGATCCTCCCTTAGTTACCTATTACTTTGGGAGGAAAAATAGTTTATCTGGATGTGATGGTAGTCCCAGGCCCTTTAGATTACAATTTACTTCTTGGGCCCGACTATGTTTATGACATGGGAGCTATTGTTTCAACACTCTTTCGAGTGATTTGTTTCCCGCATGAAGGCAGAATTGTCACCGTTGACCAACTTTCATTTCCCGATCCAAAAATGGCTCTTAGTCAACCATCTTCCCTAAATGGTCCTTTTGTACCAATGGTATCATCACCACCACGGATTAATTATGTGGCAACTTGTTCCATACCTACATCAACTGATGATCAATTCAGTGATGTTGTACATCATGTATTGGGGGCATTGGAACCAGATCTCTCCTTCATGACCACTTATGAGTTATGATCGAAAAGATTATGATGATAGTTCTTTTACTGTGTCAACCTCGTTAAAAAATGAAACATTTCCCATGAGGATAGTTCTTGTTATTGTGTCAACCTCGTTAAAAAATGAAACAAGGAGTATGAGCATAGTTCCTTGTCTTGTGTCAAGCTCGTTAAAAAATGAAACAAGGAATCAGAGTAGAGTTCCTTATCTTGTGTCAATCTCTTTAAAAAAATGAAACAAGGACCCTTGGAGCAAAGTTCTAAGTCGAGTCTTTGAGTAGATCTCGTAAAATCCCAGTCCAGTCTTTCACTTGATCTCGTATATGAACCTTCATTCCATCCACCTGATAGCCGCAAGTAGTCTACTTATGTGAATGTAATGGAGCTTGGGGGCATGCACCTATTGGTAAAAGTTAAGTTTCCTTGTAGGTTATATGAAGGGAATCACCCCCTTCACCTTTGTCCCTATCTGGACGAAGCCAAAAAGGTGTTGGATAACCATCTTACTTCATTGTAGCGACTTCCATTTAGTTATAGGAGACTCTCCTTTTCATCATGCTGGGGGCATGTAAACCAATCTCAAGCATAGTTCTTTGTTTCAAGCTTGTGTAAAAATGAAACTGAATTCGAGCATAGTTTTTCATTTCAAGCTTATGTAAACATAAAACTGAATCCAAGCATAGTTCCCTATGGTTCAAGCTTGTGTAAAAATGAACCCATTTCCATTTTTTAACCCTCGTGATTCCCATTCTATCAGCCTCTTCCGTAATCTGAGCCTTGGTTGCCTTCATCCCATAGGCACCATCCCTTTGGCCGATCATACACTTTCACTTGGTTGTTTTACCCTTTTTTTAGGAATAGTTGCAATGAGTGGTCTTATTAGCCATCCTCTTCACATAAATCAACATGTTTTGAGAAGTTCCAACATCACCGGAACTAGTTGCTACCCTAGACACCACTCGTTCCTTAAAATGGAGTCCTCTTTAAGCTCTTTTCAGACTCTCTAAACATGAAAAGATTGCCGAGCGCTTGTCCTTTCCAGCTCGTTGACAGATTGTAAATGATATCTCTCTTGTATTATTTTATGCTTTTTTGGACTTCAGAGATTAATCTATGAAAAAGAACTTTCGGAGTTTTCTTTTTTTCCCTTTTCAAACTCTCTAAACATGAAAAGGATCGAGTTATATTTGTCGTTAAACTCGTTAAAAACATCAAATAGCAACAAACTTGTCCATCTAGACAAGATCGAGTTTCACCTTCGTTAGACTCGTTAAAGCATCAAATAGTGATGGATTCACCCGAAGGGTGGAATTATACAACAAGCATATGTTATCCTACTCAAGCTTGATAAAAATAAAGAGGTACTGGTCAGCAATGACTGGGGAAACTTGGAAAAAGGGGAAAACATTTTATGTTAGCAAGCCTCTCTTGAACATGACACTTTCACCTCATCACCGTGACTATGTGGGTTGGGTCATTCAGATTGATGGTTATCACACCGTTAGTCTATCATACCATCCATTACTTTGTTTTGGATTAATGCTACCAATTCATTTTAGTGTTGTCGACATGTTCAAGAGAAGTCATTCAGTTCAAAATTCATCCTTTGCAATACCATAAACCTTTATTTTCATGACTGCCATTCTTGAACCTTCTATCGTCAGTCGATTTTCATCTCCAAAATCATTTACCTCGTTTCGTGTTGTTGATGTGGGATATATCAAGGCCCTCCTGCGATGAGTCGCTTCTTGTCGACATCAGCACATTATCCAAGAAGTTGACTTAGAAACACCCCTTCAGTACCTTGAGGCTTACATACATCAATGATAGGTTTCTCGCTTCCAGCAATAGGTTGACATCACTGGCCTTCGACCGAAAGACTTTGTATGGTGTTTGACATCAAATCATTTATTCACACCATGCAAAATGTACTATAGTACCTTGAGGGTTATTATCATTATCAGAGATTCCTCTCACGTCTGTTAACAACTTACATCATTGGTTGG
Organism: Pinus taeda; assembly: GCA_000404065.3. NCBI lineage: Eukaryota > Viridiplantae > Streptophyta > Pinopsida > Pinales > Pinaceae > Pinus > Pinus taeda. The sequence continues at coordinate 112,381 of APFE030908057.1, read as the reverse complement.
TAATCAGACGATGTCTTCCCATGTTTGAATTCAGATCATTTATTCACATGGTTAAACTTGTACTTGAGCGAAATATTGAACGAGATTAAAGACCCCAGATCTAGTTTCATCCATCCGCGCTGTGATATTTTCAAGAGTACTAAATCAAATGTACAATGGCTTTATATTCATGGTCATCCGTTCATAGGTCTATATCTGTAGACAACTATATTTTTACATGTAATGAAAGTTTATAAGTTGAGCTTGGGTATGCCTTCCCTCAGCAAGTTCATGAGAAAAAAAAATCAAATTATCATGATATATGTATTGTAATTGATGCAAGTCAACTTCCGCTTCGAAACCTCCTCTCCACATGATAAAGCATTTAACTCGACATAGATATTTACGACTTCATGCTTTAGGGGGCAACTGTTATAGATCCATTTGGGCACATCAACCCCAACTTATAGATCAGTACTATTAGGGCTCATCAAACCCTAATTCAATTGTTACATGCCCTAAAGAAGTGATCCAAAATGGATCTTGGATAGAGTTATAAGTCTAAAGTGTTCCTCACAAAGGAAAATGAAAGTCCAAAGATGCTGCTGGAAATAGTCCCATTGCGTAGATCTTTTCATTCTGAATCTACTACAATTTGAATTTGCTAAAATGGACTTCGGATGCAGAAGTTATCGCCTTTGTCCTTTAAAAAGGAGGCAAAATCTTCTAAAAATGGGCTTAAGGCCTTAATAAAGGGAAATCGTATTGGAAAGGTTGAACAAAGGACTTAAAGCGGAGGCAGAAGGGATCTTTGACCACGACCTCTGACTTATCGCATCGGAGATAAGCCCGCATGCGATATCGGGACCCCGGGCTATGCAATGGAGTGATTGTAATCGGCCGATCGATGGATCGGCGATCATCGATCGGGGTGATCAGTGATCGAAGGAGAAGAAGGCATAGAACTCCACCGATGCGATACATGAGGTGTGATATCGGTGATCATCGGACCGATGGATTGGCGGATTGGTATTAGCGCCTTTCCGCTATAAAAACCGAAATACAAAGGAAACGACCCGAAGCGATAAAGCCGGACCCCAAAGGTTCAAAGATGCAGCTTTGAGTTATTTGAGTTCTGTGGTAAGCAGGATTTCGGGCAGGCCTCAGGTAGTAAGTGGTATTGGATGGGCTCCACCCAAACCCATACATTGGCTAACACGTGGCATGGCATAGGAGAGAGAAAACCTCCTTTTTGGGTGGGTAATCTCCGTGCACTTAAGCCACCCGAAATGGACTATCAGTCTTTGGATCAGAGATCATGCAGATCGATGATGGGCTTGCGATAGCCATAAAAGGCGGACCTGAAAGGGTTTATAGGGGTGATTTAATGGAATTTGAAGTCCGGATTTCACGCTTGATAATGTATTTTTGGAAAATTTTTGTGTATTGGAATTTTTGTCCATTTTCGAGTTTTTTCCTGGAAAAAGGGCCCGATTCCTTTGTAATGGCCCTTGATCATTGTGCCATGTGGCAAGTGGGAGTTTTATAGATAATGATGTGTTTGTAATGCGCAGAGCCACAGAGCCAGAAGCTAGAGGGCCAGATGAAGAGACAGAGGAATGATGATACACAGAGAAATGGATAGGAAGCCACAGAGCCGGAAGAATGCCTCAAAGAAGCCCAGGAGCACGATTGAGAGATAGAGTGGGAAGCATAGAGTAGCTGAGGGAGTCCTGGAGTAGCTTGGAGGTCAAGTGGAAAAAACAAAGAGTAGAAAGTTTCCAAGGCAGTCGCTTGGAGGTCGAGCGGGCTGTTGAAAGCTCAGAGAAGCCAGAGCCAAGAACCAAAGCCAGAGCCAGAGCCAGATCCAGAGCCAAGAGCCATAGCCGAGAGCCAGAGCGAGAGCCGAGAGCTAGAAAAGTGAGAGCTTCAGAGCCAGGGATGAGATGGTGTTCTAAGCCCATTGTGTTATGTGTAAACTAGTGGAGTTGAGCATGGAGCTTGTAAAAGAACTACTGCCATAATCGTAGAGAGCCCAGTTGAGTTGACTAGAGCTCAAGGAGACGTAGCCCAAGAGTTTTGGGTGAACTCCAAATTAATATTGCTGTTATGTGTGTTGTTTTATTGCTACATCTTACTGCTATGTGTGTGTTTCTTATTTGTTGCTTTACTTACTGTCATCTGTATTTTACATCAGCATAAGCAAGTGAACTTAAAGAATATAACCAATTTTAAAACAAACATAAGCATACACCTATTTTCAAGCATTGTTAATTCCGCATTTGGTTAATCATAATATCTTGGGAGTATTTAAGCTTTGGAAGTGGAAGAACCTCTTGTAAGTTTGACAAGAAGCCTTTAGTGCCCCATTTTCAGATCAGGTGGTATCAGAGCCTGAGATTGATTAACCTCACCTTCAAGAAGGTGATATAAAGCTGATTATACCAGAGCAAGTGGTATCAGATCAGAATGCTTGATTGACAGAGCAAAGATTTCTTGTCTGAAAGGTGTTTAAACAGTGAGAGGTTGATTGTATGCGTGTTTGCACACTGACTATTGTTTGAGTTTGCAGAGGTGAAGGGAAAGCTATTGGTAGCTCAGTCCAGGAAGGAAAAGAAGGGAGAAGGGTTGAAGGCATTCTTCTCATCCCAAAGGACATCAAGGAAATTTTTGAAGCATAAGAGGTTTGTTGCAAAAGGTTGCTTAGATAAGCTCTTTATTAATCTTGTTTGAAGTTCTTTTGTTCATTGGTGTAATGACTACTTCTACAAGTGAGTCCTAAAATTATTCTTTCTTCACAAAAGTCTTTGATGAAGACATGAAGCAAGACTTGGCCACCATGATGGATATGGTGAGAGAAATGTATGAGGATGGAAGGAAGAATAACATACTTAGAGAGTAGTTGAATTCCGTGGAGGAAGAGAAGCAGATGCTTTCTGACAAATTGCAGGAAATGGAGAGGCAACTTCATATTGCAAATATGAACCTGAAAAGGATGCATGAGTTGGAGTCACAACTCTCTGTTGCCAAAGAAACCTTAGTCAAGTATCGACTTGAAGAAGAGGTAAACCATTCCAGTTTGTCTTTATTCTTCTAAGAATTCTTATATTGGTTCTTTTGAAAAACATACTAGAGGCATAGGTTCCAAGCTAATGTCCAAGATGGGTTATGAAGAAAAAGGATTGGGTAAACATGCACAAGGTATTGTTGAGCCAATAATAGTTGAGGAAAGGCCTAAGTATTTGAGTCTTGGTTATGGAGAGGCTTATGGAGAAAGTTCCAAAGCTGCCATGAAGGCCATTGAAACAGCGCCAAGAAGAAGTTGCATTGCAGGTCTTCTACCTTAAGAGTGTGAAGATTGCATTCAGGAGGAATGCAATAGCTTGAAACATCATTTGTAGGATGAAAGTGTTCAGAAGCACACACTTGAACCAGAGATTTGTGGAAGCTCTAACAACCTTGAAGAGATTGATGGTGTTCCAAAGGGATCCACTTCTTCATTTGATTCACCTCCTCATGAAGGCAATAAAGGTGAAAGAGAAAGGTATAAATCTGGTTCTTATCATATTCCTTTTGATTATATTCGGCATGATAAATTTCCACATAAGCATGGGAAAAGAATTGCATGTTCCTTTTGTGGTTTGGATAACCATAATGTTTCTAGATGTTGGAAGAGAATGGTCACATATAGAAAACTTTTGAAGGAAAGGAAGCAAGAAGCCAAAGGTCCATTGGACAAGGAAAATCATGCTGTCAAGAGGATGCAGATGTGTTGCACTTACTACCATCTTACTGCCATAAGCAAGGGCATCTTGCTGAAAAGTGTTGGACTTTGAATCCAACAATGCTTTCACAAAATTTGAAGAAAGTGGAAAGAGAAGATGACAGAAATGGAAAGGAAGATTCCATGAATGATGTGTCTCAGGATGATTCACATGTTGATGCTGATGTGCAGACAAAGGTTCAAATACCTTTGAAATGGATTGGTAAGAAATGGATAGAGTTCTTATTCGATTAATTGCATGTCTATTGATGCATCTATTTGCATTTCTTTGTTAATGAGATGCAAGTTGCAGGATTTTACCAAGAAGGTGAATGGGGAAGTTGAGTAGGAGACTCACTTTGTTGCTGCAATATTATGTTCATTTCAGCTTTGAAAGTACATTGTATTTAAGTGAGAGTTGAAGGATGAAATGCATGCATGAGCTTGATGTGCATGAACACAGGGACACTGATGATTTCCTTGTATTGGAACATGTATGTATGCTTAACTTGAAGGGTTGATTGCGTTTGTTTTAAACATGCATGTAATGTTGACTTGGGAAACATTAACTTGGTCTCCAAGATGGAGATAATGATTAAGTGTTTCATCTTTGAAAAAGAGTCCTAAAGGTCTTTTTCTACATGCTTGACTTGAAGGGTCATTTGTTTTAAAGGCATGTTTTGTGGGCTTGTTATCTAGTCCATCATTTGTATACATATATAAGGCATGGAGGTGTTCACAAGATGTGAAAATATGTTTCTTTTGTTGAAACAAGAGTTTAGGCCATCCAGTTGTTGTCTGTATTTCTGTTGTTGTTAACAGTTGTTGTTGAAAACTTTTTAAAACAAGGACAAATGAAAATTTTATGGAGTAGATGTACTTCACATTTTTTTGAGCCACCTTGGATCAATGATCAAGGCAGAAAAGTTCAAACTACCTTTTGTGACCATCTCAGTAGGGATTCTGCAGGAAGGCAAGGAGGAAGGCAGTTCTTCCCAAGAGGACCAACACATCCAGGAAGGAAAGTGGTCAGATACTTTGGTTCAGAGGCACTATGCAAGGCAAGTATATGGAGGCTGAAAGAGGAGGGTGTTGTTCCTCTCATTTACTGTTCAGATCAGTATATCAGTCTTTTGGAGACCAAAAGTTCATTTAGTGGGAAGGTGTGATTCAAAGTAGATCTTGGATAGAATTCTAAGTCTAAAATGTTTCTCACATAGGAAAATAAAAGTCCAAAGATTCTCCTGGAAATAGTCCCATTGCGTAGATCTTTTCATTCTAAATCTACTGCAATTTGAATGGGCTAAAATGGACTTCGGATGTAGAAGTTATCAAAAAAAGAAGCTTGCCTTTGTCCTTTAAAAAGAAGGAAAAATCTTCTAAAAATGGGTTTAAGGCCTTAATAAAGGGAAATCACATCGGAAGGGTTGAGCGGAGGACTTAAAGTAGAGGTGGAAGGGATCCCCAACTGTGACCTACGACTTATTGCATCGGAGATAGGCCCACATGCGATATCGGGACCCCGTGTTATGCGATGGAGTGATTGCGATCGGCGGATCGATGATTGGAGGAGTAGAAGGCACAGACCGCCTCCGATGCGATACCGAGGTGCTATATCAGTGATTGGCAGACCGGTGGATCGCTGAATCGCCATACCCAAAGGGTAGACCCCCGGACCATTGCGGTTGCGATTAGCGATCAGGACTTGGACCCAATAGGGATTATGGATCTGATTGCATAAAATTTGAAATCTAAGTTTTTCGGATTTTCTATGTATTAGCGCCTTTCCGCTATAAAAACTGAAATACAAAGGAAACAACCCGAAGTGATAAAGCCAGATCCAAAAGGTTTAAATATGTGGCTTTGGGTTATTTGAATTCCGTGGCAAGCGGGATTTCGGGCAGGGCTCAGGAGGTAAGTGGTATTGGACGGGCTCCGCCTAAACCGATACACTAGTCGACACGTGGCATGGTGCAGGAGAGAGAAAATTGCCTTTTTGGGCAGATAATCTCTGTGCACTTAAGCCACCCGAAAGGGACTATCAGCCGTTGGATCAGAGATCACGTAGATCGATAATGGGCTTGCGATAGCCATAAAAGGCAGACCTGAAAGGGTTTATAAGGGCGATTTAATGGAATTTGAAGTCTAGATTTCGCGCCCGATAGTGTATTTTTCGGAAAATCTCTGTGTATTGGAATTTTTGTCCATTTTCAGGTTTTTGCTTGGAAAAAGGGCTCGATTCCTTTGTAAATCCCCCTGATCATTGTGCCATGTAGCAAGCGGGTGTTTTATAGACAATGATGTGTTTGTAACATGTAGAGCCACAGAGCCAAAAGCAAGAGGGCTAGATTAAGAGACAGAGGAATGATGATACACAAAGAAATGGATAGGAAGCCACAGAGCCGGAAGAATGCCTCAAAGAAGACCGAAAGCACAATTGAGAGATAGAACAGATAGCATAGAGTAGCTAAGGGAGTCCTGGAGTCGCTTGGAGGTCTAGTGGAAAAACTAGAGAGCAGAAAGTGCTGAGACAGTCTCTTAGAGGTCAAGCAGACTGTTGAAAGCTCAAAGAAGCCAGAGCTAAGAGCCAGAGCCAGAGCGAGTGCCGAAAGCTTTAGAGCCAGGGATGAGATGGTGTTCTAAGCCCATTGTGTTATTTGTAAACCAGTGGAGTTGAGCGTGGAGCTTGTAAAGGAACTGCTGCCATAATCCCAGAGAGCCTAATTGAGTTGACTAGAGTTCAAGGAGACGTAGCCCAAGAGTTTTCGGTGAACTCCAAATTAATATTGTTGTTATGTGTGTTGTTTTATTGTAGCATCTTGCTGCTATGTGTGTGTTTCTTATTTGCTACTTTACTTACTGTCATCTATATTTTATATCAGCATAAGCAAGTGAACTTAAAGCACATAATCAATTTTAAAACAAACATAAGCATACATCTATTTTCAAGCATTGCTAATTCCGCATTTGGTTAATCATAATATCTTGGGAGTATTTAAGCTTTGGAAGTGGGAGAACCTCTTGTAAGCTTGACAAGAAGCATTTAGTGCCCCATTTTTAGATTGAGAAGTCAACCATCAGAATGCCTAGCTTCCCAAGAAGTTCCATACACTGTTAGGGTGCTATGCAACACACTTGAGCCCTCTTTGGCCTACGCTGGGCAAATTTGAGTGAAATTGCATTGGGGTTTGGGAATATTCTTATCCATTGGATGCATCTAGAAGTTTCCCAAGTTTATCTACTCCTTTGGGATCGAATTTGGATGAGGTAGGGAGTTAAGGAACATCAATTCCTTTATCCCTTCCTCCATGGAACTAAATTCTAAGTTTGGGAGGGCATTCATTATCACCATTTATGGTATAACTTCCTTCATTCACCTATAAAAAGACCGCTCATCTAAGAGATCAGGGGCTGGAAATTATTGAATTATAGGGTGATGCTGTTAGTATGAGACTTGAGTTAATTTCAAGTATTGTAATGATGTCAAAATGTCTTGCTTGTTATGAGGAGAGGATGGGATTGAACTGGAGGAGTGATGTTGAATCAAGAAAATTGGGTTGTAGCTCTTCCTTTTATTAATAAAGTGTTCAAAGCTTTTTCCATATGCTTGTGTTATTCATTTATGCTTTCATATGTGTATCATGTACTTGATTCCATGCTATGTTTAATCAATAGATCATTATCATATGCTTTGATCGGTTTTTGTCTTTTGCTTGTGTGCAGGTACTCTTCAAGCTGATTAAGTACAGAGAGGAGTGATAGAGTTGGTCAAGGGAGATAAGGAGTAAGCAAAAGCTATAGGTAGGCTTCTTTACCTCTTATTTAATCTGTTGATCATAGAACAAGTAGAGAATGATTTGCACTGTTTTTCTAGACTTAGCTACTAGTCTAGGGGTTTAAGTAGTTATCCATTGACACTAAAACTTCCCAAAATAGGCCCCCCACTAGAGAGAAGAAGAGACTCTCTTAATTGAATAAGAAAGGAACCAAATACTCAAGGAAACCTCCCACATGTGCGATAATTTAGGGCTGTAGGACTGTCATATCAAGTTTGCAACTACACCTTGAAGAAGGAGCTCGGTTGGTTAAGAAGAAGGAAGGGATCATCACAAGTAAAGGGTCTCACTAAATATCAAGGATAAGTGTCTCTTCTGGAGCAAGTGTAATAAGGACTATCAACAGTTGTAAGAAGAACAAAGTGCCGAAATAAGGAGGATGAAGTGCCGGGGAACGTAGTGCATGAAGGAGGAAGGAATTGACTTGTGCTTGGAGGATGTTGTTGTCAAGGGTCTAGGGTTCGTTATTGATCAATAGAAGCTTCAATTTGAGAAATTTACGAAAGGTTTTTCCTCTCTAAGAGAGAGAGGTTTTTCCTTGGTAGAGAGCCAATATCTTGTTCTTGTTTCTTGTGTTTTGATAGTCGTTTGATGAAGTAAACACACATACACTAATAAGAAGAGAAGAAGATTAAGCTAACAAGATAAATTGTGAAAGTGCTTCACAAATTGTTATCAAGTCTAGAAGAATCTTACAATACATAATTTCCCTTGATTCTTCAACAGGTTGGAGGGTCATTTCCATTGAATTTGTGCATGTGTATGATGATGTTGATATTACCTTGATGTATTTCATATGATGCTCATGATCGTATTAATGGAAATAATGTGACAATGTTATTATTGCTCTATGTTTGATGAAATTTCACGTTTTAATATAATATAGAAAATAACATGGGTAATACGCTGGGAGACGTAGTTTGAGTGAAGTAACATTGTGTTACACTAAGCAATTGTGAAACATGTCAGTGCTGTATGCTCAAGGGATTGTAATGCACCCAAAATGTCCCTTGTGATCATAGGAGGCCCTAGTATTAGGGGATTTTTGAAGTAAAATAGTGGGTCTCAAAAAAAAAAATGCACCAAGAAAATTAACTTTTAAAAAACCAATAGGATTCAAGATGATGACGTCATCCCTAAGGGAAAATATTTTGGAGGGAAAAGAAGAAATCTACCTTTTTTAATTATATTTTCGGTTGATCTCTTTTTAGGTTTTACTCGAATGTCAAGTGTAGACACCTAGTGGTTAAATTGTACATTAAACGAATACCCACTATGCATACTTCTGAGTAGACCCACATCGAAAAATATTGAAAAATCATGAAAAAGGTGTGTTGTGTTTCTAAGTAGACCCACACTGAAAAAAATGAAAAATACATGAAAAAACGTGTTCAACAAGTTTTTTAATGTATTTTCATTTTCTTTTTGATGTGGGTATACTCAAAATTACGAAATGTGGGTGCTCGTTGGATGTGGAATTTAATTCCGCATCCGACAGACGTCTACACTTGACATTTGAGTCGACCTATAAGGAGATAAACCGAAAATACAATAAAAAAATATAGTTCTTTTTCCTTTATAAATTCATAACTATTATTTTATTATTTTTCCTGAGAAGACCCATTTTAAACCTCCAAATTCCCCTAATGGGTCATGACAATTGGTATCAGAGCAACCACCCAATGAAAGTGAAACAATTTAATGATGCAACCAAAGGTGGAGATGTGCAAGTTAGAGGTATGTCATATTTTTGTGGTTCATGTTCATTTGAAGATTTTGTTAAGAGGATAGGTGACATGGGGAGGGAACAATACAAACAGAGGCACACATTGTGCTTTGTGAACATGGAAATCGATAAGAAAATAGTATTTGCAGTTGCTGACATAGGGGCTTCACACAATTTCTTAAGGGCATGCTTGGCAGAACAACTTGGGTTGAAAGTAACCGTGAGCAAGACAACAATGAAGGCAACCAACTCCAAGGTTAAAACAATGACAAGATTGGTAGCATTCGTGCTAGTTAATATTGATGGTTGGAAGAGGATTTTAGATTTCACAATGATTTTGATGGATGATTTCAAAGTGATATTGGGACATGATTTCTTGAGAGGAAGATGGGTGGTTTTGATACCAAATATGGACCGTCTCATTATCTTGGATGACAACAAGATGTGGGTTGTGCATACAATTGCATGAGAACAACAAAAGGAGAAGGTGCAACTTGTGTCTTCTTTGAGTATGAAGAGAGCAACACAAAATCTAGATGCTTAGATGTACCTAACAATGATCAAGGAGGTAGGAGATGATGGAGTGGGGACACCCATTCCACTAGAACTTTTTGATTTTCTAGAGACACATGTGGACATGATACTAGATGAGTTGCCGAAAGTGCTTCTACTAAGAAGAACAATGAATCATCGCATTGAGCTTGAGCTTGGTGCTCCACCACTGACATGAGAACCTTACAGGTTGTGAGGACCAGAGTTGGATGAGTTGAGGAGGCAGTTGAGAAATTTGGTTGATGCAAGATTCATTTCTCCTTCTCAATTCCTTTATGGTACTCCTATACTCTTTGAGAAGAAGAAGGATACAAATGAGTTGAGGATGTGTATTAATTACTGAGCTTTAAACAAGAAGGTGAAGAACTGATACCCCCTTCCACTTGCAGTAGATTGCTTCAACAATATGGCCAAGGCCAAAGTGTTCACGAAGCTAGATTTGAGACAAATTTATTATCAGGTTTGAATTACGGAGGGTGATGAAGCTAAGACAACCATGGTAACAAAGTATGAATTTATTAATTCCTAGTTATGCCTTTTGATTTGTGTAATGCCCCTGTTATATTTTCGACTTTTATGAATGAAGTTTTACATCTGTTCTCGGATAAGTTTGTTGTGGTATACTTCAATGATATTATAGTTCTTAGTGTGATTTGGAAGAGAATATAAGAAATTTAGCACAAGTATCTAAGGCATTGAGGCAACGACATTTGTACTTGAAGAAGACCAAATGCATGGTTTCCTAAAGGGAGATACCATTTTTGGGCCATTAGTTAGGCCAAGAATGTATTTGCATGGACCATGAGAAGATAAAAGTGACAGTAGTTTGAGACAAGCCTCACAGTGCACATGATGTGAGGGTTTTCAATAATATTACCAATTACTATTGAAAGTTTGTGGAGGGTTATTCAAATATAGCCTCCCCATTGACATAATTACTAAAGAAGTTGAACAAGAAGAATAGACTTTCATTTGAAGAGCTTAAACATAATATAGTGACAACTACCGTATTGAAACTACCATATTATGAGATATTGTTTGAGGTGTAGACATATGCATTTGATTTTTCTATAGGAGGAGTTTGATGCAATATGGTCACCCCGTAGCTTTCAAGAGTAGGAAGTTCCAAGATCAGGAGAGGAGATATCTTGTTCATGAGAAAGAGATGATTAAAATAGTTCACTGTCTTCAGGCATGGAGACACTATTTATTAGGAAATCCATTCATGATGAAGTCATACAACATCACAATGAGCCACTTTGCGACCCAACCCAAGTTGTTTCCGAAGTATGCTCGATGGCAAGACTTTTTGGTTGAGTTTGAAATGACGATTGCGTCTAGGATGGGGAAACTCAATGCAGTTATGGATGCCATGAGTAGAAAGGAATAGTTGTAAGCAATTGAGGAAGAAGAAGAGAACCTTCCTACTCTAGGAGATAATTGGATTCAGTTTGTTGAAGAGCTACAGAGAAGAATTCATGATGGATTGAAAAGCGATAAGACAATAAAGAACATAATGGAGCAGGTGAAAGGAAGGGAAGACAAGAAATTTCGTATTGTAGGATGGTCTCTTGTTCTGTGGATCCCACATCTATGTTATGAGAGTAGGTGGAATCAAGAGGGAACTCTTGAAGGAGTGTTGTGACTCGCCTTGGGTCAATCACCGAATATTGTGGAGGATGGTGACATTATTGGAGAGAGGATACATTTGGGGAAGCATGAGGCGTGATGTGGAGGAGTATGTGAAGTCTTGCATCATCAACAGGATAATCCTAACAATAGAGGACAAGTAATATTTTTTCACCCTTTACTGATTCTGGAGAGGCCTTGGGCAAGTGTCTCGATGGACTTCATCTCGCAGTTGCCTGTGGTGCAAGGATATAATGGATTGTTGGTAATTGCATATCAATTATCTAAGTATGCCATATTTGTACCTACGAAGGTACTATGTAGTGCATAAGAGACAAAGTTCTTCTGGAACAAGGTGAAGTATTGGGGTTTACCATTGAGCATTGTGTTAGATCGAGATACGAGATTCACAAGGAAGTTTTGGAACTCATTATTCAAACTTGTGGGGAAGAGTTGTTGCATATTTTCAGTTTTCATCTATAAAAATATGGACAAATAGAACATATCAAATCCGTACTGGAGGATTACCTCAAGAATATTGTGAGGGTTGATCAAGAGAATTGTGCGAGTTTTTTGGATGCAATTTATTTTAGTTACAACCTATAGAAGAGTGCTTCTACGAGATAAAATCCATTTGATTTGGTTAATGGGAGGATTCCCATTGCTTCACACATGGTCATGCATGTGTATTATGGGAGGAGTACTTTATCTCTAAATTTTATAAAAAGTTGGTAGGAAATGTTGGAGATAGCTCAAATGCAATTGATGGATGCAACATAGAGGATGAAGAAGTGGGAAGTGTTTAGGTAAACATGGTATTCCATATAGGAAGAACACCTTCAATAATCACTCACACAACTAGATGAAAATCACAACACCAATCTTTTTATGTGGTTAAAACCCTATGTGAAGGAAACAATCTACGACCGTAGCCAACACGACCACTTGAGGATATTTTATTAATGCAAAATAAAATGTTTTATATAAGAGAGTTCTCACAATAGATCATTGGCCACAACACTCCATGCCATTTAAATAGAGATCATGGACCAATCAGGTGTTAAACCACAAATCAATAACCATTAGTATTGAGGAGAATATGAGACATCGTATCACTATATGTCTAAAACATATTGTGACCGTAGGATTACAATGCAAGTTATTCATACTAAAGAAACACACTTTTACCCAATAGACACATTAAACAAAGTTGAACTTAACTAACTCCTAAGTGTCTAAATATCTTAACATCCCCCCTTAAGAATAATCTGGGAGATGATTGAAGGATTTACAAAGGTGACATAATAGGAGAAGGAAGAAGGTATTGGAGCTTATGCCCCTTAATGACAACTTTCTGAACTTCTAACATACATTGAAGTTTAATAAACTTCACTTTTGTAAGATATTTTATGAAAATGTCTACAAATTGATCATCTATAGGGAAAAAACACACTCCAATAACTCAACAATGAATTCTTTTTTTGATGAAGTGCATTTGTAGCTCGACTTATGTGTTTGTTGTACTGACGTTCAACTAGATTTTTGGCGAGATTGATGACAGTCTGATTGTTGCACCAGAGGATGGTCAATGTTGCTGTTAGAATCCAAACTTTGAAAGGATCTATTAAATCCATAAGACTTCTTAACTTGCATTAACCACTGCTTAGTACTATGCTTCTGTTGAAGAAAGAGAAATAACCTACTGCTTTGTACAAGCCCAAGTAGCAGGTTCAGAACCAAGATTGAAAACATAACCTACAGTAGACTTATGATCATTAGGGTCACCATCCCAAATTGAGTTGTACCCCAAATATGTTAAAGTATATTTTTTACTTCTTTCCAATGACTTTCATGTGGGGATTTCATATACCGAGCAACAAGACCAAGTTCAACAAAGAAAATATCAGGATGATTATGATTCAAATATAAGAGACTACCAACTAATGAACGATACAAAGTGGCATCGACTTTAAGTGCAGTGCAGGTAGCAATAATTTTGACTCTATATTGAAAGGGAGAATGTGTTGTTTTACAATCTTCCATGTGAAAAATTTGAAAAAGGTCACATGCACACTTATATTGGCAAAGATAAATTCCTTGCTTGGTTTGCAAGACTTGAAGGCGAAGAAAATAATGCAAATATATTAATTATTCCATTTCAAACTTATTTTGAAGGCTTGAATTCACATGGGATAAAGGTTTAGGGTCACTACTAGTGAGAATAAGGTCATGAACACAAAGAACAAGGGTTATGAGAAGGATTCCTACTTTTTTGGTGTAGACAGTGGGGTCATAATGAGATATAGAGAATCTTGTGTCAAGAAGAAAGCTATCCATTTTTGCATATCAAGCTCGAGGAGTTTGTTTAAGAACATAGATAGATTTCTTAAGGTGAAAAACAAGGTTGGAGTCACTCTGAACATAGTCGGGAGGTTGTTCCTATTGATTTTTTCAAGATCTTCTAGTTGATAACTAATTCCAATGATTTCTACTTTAAATCCCCTTGAATTCACATTTCATCATTAAGCAATTACATAGAAGATATTCAAGAATAGAACAAAAATTGTCAGTAGGATCATAAAGAGACAACCAAACACAAGAGATAAAATATTTTACCCCGGGAAAACCCACTTGGGGGAAAAATCCGAAAACCTTTTTCTTAGAGAAATCATTCAATTCAACAAGAGATACAATCTGAAATTCTAGTAAAAAACAAAGTCAAAAAGACCACAAATATGCCAAGGTCAAACTTGGCCAACCAAAGACAAATTTGACACTCTTGAAATCTTGGCCTCCTGCCTCAGGAATCAATTTGCTGTTGCCTTAGGGAATTTTGGTATGCTAAAATTTGTTTTGCCCAAAAACACAACTTTCTCTTTCAATTTGATCTACCCTTATCTCTCTTCTCCTTCACTTGCACAAAAGTGACCTGAATTTCCTCTGAATTGATGAAGTCTAATGAGTATATATAGTGAATGGATGAACCGAAATAGGTGTGTCTATAAGGGCAAACCGACTTGATCTTTAGGAGGGACGACATGGTATTTTTGGAGCCAAAAATTCAATTTTAGAAATTCAAAATTCCCTCTATTTTGAAGTCAAAATAAGAACATGTATTATATATTTTTGAAGGGCTAAAACATTTAATTATGAAGACTGACCATAGCTACAAAATTCAACACTACCTCTTAGCTAGGAAGGTATTCATCATGACTATTTAGATGTTCTCTTGTTGAAATTTTTCTCTAAAAAAAGGTTAAAACAACTCATCAACATCAACATCATAAGATTACCATAATCTTGGTCAATAACTTTGACCCATTGTAAAAATATACAACATCAACTAGGTACCATAATTCTAGTCAACATCTCTGACCCATAGTACATCATTGACATCAACTAGTCACCATAATTTTGGTTGGCATCTATGACCCATGGTATACAGACTAGTCCTGGTTTGCCATCAGCCTGGTCAATATCGTTGGCCCATGGTGAAATCCTAGGGACACACTTAATCAATTTGAGTAATCCTTGTCCCAAATCCAAAGGCCTCACTCTACATGAGCACTTCTAGGGCATGATGCTAAATGGGCTCACTCAACCTATTTGGAGAGTAATCCCGATCTTGATGTTGAAAGGCACCCACTCAAGTCAGTGGTTGAGTAATTCTGGGCCTCTACGATCATTCTTTCTAATCCTGGTCAACATACTTGACCTAGGAAGAATGACTGTCCTCTATCTGACCATTCTTCCTAAGCTTGGTCAATATACTTGATCCAGGGAGAATGACTGCCCCTGATGCTATCACATCAACACTTCCTCTTGCTGAGAGAGGCACTCTCAACTACTCCAAGCTTGTCCTTGAAGTATACAATATTCATCTCGGGATAGAGGCTTTGTCAAAAACATTTTTTTCATAGAAAAGTGTTGGAGCAACACTGCTTCCTACTGTACCATGTCTCTATACTGAATCTCAATGTGCTTCAACTTGTCATCATAGTGGGCACCTGCACCTGATCAAATAATCTTGGAAGTGAAGCCATATTGCTTAACAACTTACCAACTAGGTTGCAATATACTTAGCTTTTGCAGTACTGAGTGTGATAAATGTCTGCTTCTTGCTCATCCAAGAAATCATAGTGGAGCTTGAATTGAATTAACATCCTAATGTACTCATTCTATCTTCTGCACTCATTGCTCAATCTATGTATCCCTGCAACTGTAATTCACTATTTGAGACATATCTCAAACCATAACCGATTGTACAATAACCAACTGTCCCATAACCAACTATACCATGTTGATACTTCAATGTATGTTGGCTCAATTATTCCTTTACTGGAGCCAACATCACAACTACTTTCTGTTCAACCTAAATGGGTGCTTTCTTTGACCAAGGAGGTAGTGCATTAAGTCTAGGTCCTTCATCTCGAACTCAGAGGTCAATTCCTTCTAAAGTTGAAGCAAGGCTTAACTGCTCGCTCTATCACATGGGTCCTTATGTTCTTGTTAGTAACATGTCATATGATAATAAAATCAACCTTGATCCATTAATCCAATAATACCAAGTCTAAGGATCTTGTACAAAGCCTTCTTATGTTTGCGAGAAGGAGACTCCTTCATGCACTTCAAAAACTTGCCGTAGCTCTATGTACACTTCTTCTTTAATCACTTCATTGAGAAAAAAAAATATTTACATCCATCTGGTGTAACCTTCAATGTAAATCATCGAGATAATAATTATAACAGAAGTGTACCTAATAATTTGGAGAAAATGTCTCAACATAGTCTTCTCCCTCTTACTAGGACACTTTTCATGAATCTTGATTTGTACTATATGCTTCCATCTACTTGTAGATCCCCTTTGAAGTGACAACTAAATTCCCTTCAAGTCTTGATTCCATATACATATTTCTTTCATACTTGCTGGCTTGGCAAACTACTCCCTCTAAATTGGAAGCTCTTCTAACCATATGGCATGGTACTATTTCTCCCTCTTGAATGTAAATCACTCTTGCTGAGATAGTCCTCTTGTCATAAATTTTGCTTCGTTCTTCCTGATGCTTCCACCTGCTACCAAAGTCTTGGCAACCTTCATAATGTACCTGTAAGCATCATCAAGAAGTCATGGAAGAACGATTATAACCAAGTAAAAGATAAAATGACAAAAGGTTGATCATAAATAAAATAATAACAATCAAGGAGGAAATACATCAAGTAATTATCTTTGAGGATTGTAAGGAATTGACAACTTTCTCTTTATCCTTGCTTTTTTGCACAAATGAAATCCATTTGCAAACTCATCATTCTCATCCTCATCACCATCATGCTGCTTTCCTTTTATGAGCTAGGGTTTCTTCTTTCAGTGAAAACATTTATCTAGGACTAGATATAGGGTTTTGTCCAAAAATCGTAGGGCTTTCTTAATCACATCCTTCAAGATTTATCTAGGGTTTAGAAAACCTAGGAATATCAGGTCTCTCAAGAATGGTTCATAAAACAAGTTCTCTTTTCAATTCCCTTTGTTTATGGAGAACTTTCCTTGATCATATCTCAACAATAGCAAGGGAAAAACAATGACACCCTATCATCATTAACAAATGTATTTACAATGTAATGCATAATTTCAAATAGCCTTTAGTCAATTATACAAAAAATTTTTCAGAGTAGTACAATTTTCTGCAACTTCAAAACAACACATTGCTTCCTATAATGCAACTAAAATAAATATTTCTACACAAGTTTGTAAAAAAAATTTCAATCCATCATATCATACTTTAGGATCCCAAACTATCTCAACACAAGTGTGTAGAACACACTTGATCCAAGCCTTATCTATGGCAACAAGGAATTTTGAGCCATAGTCTAAAAACTTTTCTCCTCTCATTGCAACACAATTCTATGCTCAATACATCAAATACCAAACAAGACACACCAAAATATTCTTTTACTCATAAATAAATCTCCACTCAACATGATTGTGGAAACATATAAAGATCTCTGCATACTCACAATATGGTCATACAAGATTTCTCAATACCCTGTAAATTCAACTCCAATCCTTTTCACAAAATTCATAAATCAAAACCCTACCTTCAATTTCAACCATAGCTAATATAAGCTATAACCTTCTACAATCAATGCATTAAACCCAACTACAAGCTTTATGCCTCTATAGAACATAATATATTGTGACCTCAGCCACTGAAATTTTATCCTTTGTAACCATCTCTGCATCAAATCTCATGGACATATCAACAAATACATTGTCTCTGTCAATGCATCAATTCTCAAATTTAATCTTTGGAGTAGCATGCAAAAAATCTTTTCCAATACTACTAATAAACTTATTAGTGACATTGGTGCGGTTACCCAAGATACATTTTGAGAAACAAATTCCTTCACACCTTATTTCATTGAGCTACGGATTCACTGCAACCCCAAAAACTTCAAATAATCATATTGGTTTGTGAGGCAGTGACCTTGCAACATCTTTGGATAAAAATATGCAACATCCTTATTTAGGACATAAGATTATCAAATCGGTCGTCCAAATTTTTTTCTTTCTGTAGATGGGACAAATTTTCAAATCCATATATAACATAACCAAGTATCTAAAACCATGAATGGAAGAGCATGTGCCATCAAATTTTCATGTCTTTGCATATGTGACAACTTTATCAATAAGGTAATTGCCTCTTCAAATTTTATGTCAGAGTACTTGAAATTTCTCTATCAATGGAAGAACAATGACCTATATATTAGTGCACTTGGATTGTGATTGCATATTGAATTTATTGACTTGTAATCAAAGTTTCATATTTTTCTAACAAGAATACTTCTTAGATTGAATCGGTCCTTCTTTAGCCTAATTATGTGACTTGGTTTGAGGATTTTCCTAAACCTCCGAATTTAGTAATACAATCTTGACTTCAAGGGAATTAGTCAATATTCTCTTTTTGAGACATTTTTGCAAACAAACTACAATAGATGACAACTTTTCTATCTTTTCTATTTACTAAGGCACTAAGGTACTTCATACTAGATTTCTTGAGGCACCTTGAGATTTTAACAAATGGAATGAGACCCTAAGAACTGAGGGCTTCAACCCTCTTCCTTCTAGCCTTTTCTTTCATTAATATTATGAATGACCTTGATAAGATTATGATTCCTTTTGATCATAGAATAGAGACCGTGGGCCTCTTCTAGGCCTGTGGATTCCTTCATCAAATTTTTCCACAACATAAGGCTTAAGAAATCCTTAGTTCTTCTTCTGATCTGAGGCCTTTCAGCCCTCTTGTACTTAGGGCTAAATCTATTCAGTCTGTGACTAGGGATGAGGCTATTTGGGCCTAATATAGGGCATTCATTCTCAAACCTGATTCCATGAAAAGGGCTAATGAGAGAACAAACCCTAGAGGAATGGATTGAAACAAGTATTCTAGCTGTTAATTACTTCTAATGATTTTTACTTTCAATCCTCTTGTATTCAGATTTCATCATTAAAAATTACATGAAATATCCTCAACAATAAAACAAAAATTGATATAAAACCAAACACAAGAGACAACATATTTTACCTTGGGAAAATCCACTTGGAGGAAAAACCCAACCACCTTTTTCTTAGAGAAATCATTTAATTCGACAAGAGATACAATCTAAAGTTCCAGTAAAAAACAAATTCAAACTGACCACAAATATACCAAGGTCAAACCTGGTCAACCAGAGACATATTTAGCCTCCTAAAATCTTAACCTCTTGAAATCTTGGCCTCCTGCCTTAGGAATCGGTCTGTTGTTGCCTCAGGGAATTTCAATATGCTCAAAGATGGTCTGCCTAGATTTGTTCTGCCTAGAAACTCCACATGCTCTTTCATTTTGATACGCCCTTATCTCTCTACTCCTTCACTTGAACATAAGTGATCCAAATTTCCTCTCACTTGATGAAGTATAATGAGCATATAGAGTGATTGGATGAACCCGAATAGGCATGTCTATAAGGGCAGACCAACTTGATCTTTAGGAGGGATGACATGACAAATTTGGAGCCAAAAATCCATGTTTAGAAATTCAAAATTCCCTCTCTTTTGAAGAAAACACTAAGAACATGTATTAAATATATTTGAGGGGCTAAAAAATTTAATTATGAAGACTGACCATAGATACAAAATTCAACAGTTCCATGTGGATTTCTTCTTGTAGATCCCCATGCAAGAAGATAGATTTAACATCCGTTTGATGGAACTCCCATCCATGTGAGGCCACATGGGCTAGAACAACGCAGATGGAATTGATTTTGGCAACATGGGAACATTTTTAATTGCAATAATTTCCTTCAACTTGAGAGAATCCTTTAGCAACTAACTATGATTTATGTCTTTCAACACTTCCATCTGATGCATAATTATTCCTGTATACCCAGTTGTATCTAAAAATTTTATTCCTTTTGGAAGAGGTTCAAGTTCCCTAGTATCATTTTCCAAGAAGGAACAATAATCTTCACTCATTGTTGCTTCCCAATTTGGATGTCCTGAAGCTTCTGCAAATGTTTCTAGATCATGACTATTTGAAACTTGAGCCAAAAGAGAGGAGGCTTACTAGAATTGCGTGTAAGTATGACCTTGATCTATAGAATCACTGACAAGGTCACCAACTACTTCAAGTGTTGAATGAATCCATTTGGGAAGCTATGGTGTTGGTTTGGGTTCATATTCAATGGGATCATCTAGAAGAATTTGAGCAGGAAAAGGTGGATTTCATATGCAATGTCATCATTTGAAGAAGAAACTAGAATAGGAAGAGAAGGTGGCACAAACATCAAAGATGGCTCGCAGATTGATGAGGGAACAACCATCGAATTAGGCTTGCAATCCAGGAGATATTGATCAAATTTAACATCTCTTATAATGATCATTTAATTGGATTGAGGTTAAAGAAGTCTATAACCTTTTACATCTTCAAAATGTCCAACAAAAATACACTTTTTACTTTTAGGATGTAAATCTTTTGTTTTTTTTCATTAGGAATGCGAGCCCATGCTACACTAATAAAGATATGAAAGTGTCTTAAATTTGACTTAATTTTAGTCCATGCTTATTTTGGTGATATATTTATTAAATCCTTTATAGGAGTGCGATTTACTATGTAATTTACACATTTGATGGTTTCCACCCAATAATGAAGACTTAATCCCTTAGATTGAATCATAAAATTAGCCATTTATTTTAATGTATGATTATTTCTTTCAACAACACCATTTTTTGTGGTATATATGCAACATTATGTTGTATTTGAATGATGAGTTAAGTGCAATAAATTGTGAATTTATTATTGACATATTCACCTCCATTATCTATTCTTAACCTTTGTAATTGACGTCTAGATTGTTTTTTTCAAGAGTCTTGTAGGACAAACAAGTCAAAAAGTTCACTCTTAAGTTTTAAGAAATAAAACCAAGTGTGTCTAGAGAAGTCATCAATGAAAGTTAAAAAGTAATTGAATCTAGAGATAAGGAGAATAAAGTGGACCACATAAATCCCTATGAACAAGTTGCAAAGGGGTCGAGGCATGACAAGAGGCATTCTTGTCAAAACTGTCCCGATGATGCTTGTCGAGAACACAACTGACATAAACACCATCATTGCAAGAAACGAGAGAAAGAATAGTCACCATATCTTGTTTACATAATTGTTGTAGTGAGTGATAGTTTACATGACTAAACGGCTCATGCCAAAATTTTGCTCAAGTTATCACTATGAGCAATACAAATTAAGGGAAAATATGAAGATCCAAAGTTGTCAAACTTCTACAACTGGGTAATATCAATCACTATTCATGTGGAAGCACATGATTAGGGTCTCTACATCCTTGATTACAACTTGGTGAGGTGAAAATTCTATTTTTTTAACTTCATTTGAATGAGTAATATGGTATGTGGATGTAAAGTTGGAAAAATGACTTGGAACACATAATGCATCATTGAAATGACCATTATCTACTTGAATTGTTCCATACCCTACAACACTAAGATATCTAACATCACCAAAAAATATTTTCTTGGTTTTATAATAATTAAGATCAGAGAAAATGGCTTTATCCTTAGCTATATGATATGATGCTCCACAATCGATAAGCCATTCATTAGAAGAAGAAGTTGATGTTGCATCAAAGGAGGAATTAGAGGTAGAAAGCACATACTCATGAGAGGATGTGTTAGAAGAAGAAACAACATTGGTGTTGTGCTTATTCATTGTTACTTCCAAGGTCTCCATATTTTTAAAGCATTTGCATTCTATATGATTGTATTTCCCACAATAGTTGCAACGTTTTCCAATCTTCTTACTCTTTGTTTTTGTTCTTTGTCACCATTGAGAGTATATGCTAGTTGAGAGGTTTTGGAACCATTATTTTCCTTCTTGTTGTGATAATGTTGCTTCTTTGGATGTTTGGTTTTATATTTCTTTTGGACCACTAAGGCCTTCTTAGATGTACCTACAATTCTAATCACTCCTATATGCAAGAGCTTATCTTGTTCTATAATCAAAGATTCCGTTGTAGTGGATACAACCACCCTCCAAATTTTTTCCTAAGCTTCGTTTCGGAGCCTCCCTACCAACTTTTCACAACAACTTGTCTTTGTTTGTCAAGTACATAAGCTTCAGTGTTTTTCTTGCACAAGGGCAACCTGTCAATCACAACTTGATTCATTCCCCTCATAGAATGATCACCCAGACTTGGTCCAGTTGCAGGCTGAGAAGCTCCCCTAAGAAATTGCACATTTTTGGAGGGAAACCAGCCTTCCCTCCAGAAATTGCACAATCTTGTTTGGCAGCCTGCTGGCTCTAGGATTGCGCAATTTTGCCAGTCAACACTCACAGTGAAAATTGAGCAATTTTCCCCAGCAAGGCTGCTCAGCCTAGAATTTGCGCAAATCTAGGCAGTAGTCATCTACTCTGCCCAGAAATTGTGCAAATCTCCTAGGCATCCAGCCCAACCCCAGCCAGAAATGCATATTTCTTTAAGAAGTTGAGCAGCTGCATGCATGAGCAGTTTGGTTGACCAGTTCCACCCGGGACCGAGGAAACTTGACTTCCATGCATGGCTTGCTTTTTCCTTGAATAGAAAAAGGCAAACATGCAAAAGGCAGCCCATGATTCATGGAGCTATTTTTAGCAGTTGGAGGTTATGCAAAGTTGTTTTAGAAACTTTCCTTCAAGTGTCACTTTTTCCTAGATTTGTGGCATGCGTGTCATGAGCTCAAAGATTATTTGTTTGATGCATCATATCTCATTCTTCCACATCAATCTTGGAGCTCTGACATCCCACAACACATCCAGGACTCTTCGACACATCCGACTCTGCTATTCATGGGTAAGTGGCCTCAACTTGTCTTTTTCAACATTTCTGTCGCTTTTTGTGTATTCACTTGTATGATTTTTGTTTGCTTGATTTATTTGAACGCTTGTTTCCGTTTGCGTGTATACTAGATTTTCCTAGCTCTGTTTTAGTTTTTGTTGCTATCTCATTGCTGTCACATGCATGAAACTGTTTTGCGTCAATGATCGTCGATTCAACGACTTGCTTCACCCACATGCATGTTGATCTATTCACTGAATCTTTCATTCATGTTTGCATGCATTCTTAATAACTTCTGATTTCACTTAGTTTCACCATGCATTTACTGTCATATTTTATTTCATTTGCCCGTCGGCGAGTCGGGCCAACCTTGGCGCGGACTCTGCCTTCACTGAAACAACATTGCACAATCTGGGGAAGGAAGGCTTTGCCTTCCTCTCTAGAAATTCACATTTCTTCCTAGCACTATCCTCCAGGACAGTTTTATGCATTTCTGAGGGACAATGGCTGCTGGCCCAGAAAATTGTGCAATGCAGTCCTTGAGCCTGTAGTCACTCCTAACTAGAATTGCGCATTGCGCAATCCCAACAGCAAACAACCAGTCTTGATTACGCATTGCACAAATCCAGAAGCCAGTCTTGCCTCCCAAACATCCCGAAGTAATTTTTGCACAGTTCTTGCAGCCAGTTACCTAGCTTTCTAGCAGAAATTGTGAAATGTTTCCTATAAGTTACCTAGGTATGCACGGTGTCATTCCCAAAATTTCTTTGGTTTTCGCTAACAGATTTCTTTCCATGCATGTTGCTTGTCTCCAGATCTTTCAGGTGTCCATCCGTCTCTTAGAAGTACCAGATTAATGGTCTCTAAGAGAACATGATCACAAGACACTGATGGAAATGCAGCTAGAACAATAGTTGAGCGAGTCTCCTCTAGTCTACCAATCTATGAAGATACAAAGCTATATCTAGATAGGGACATCAAACTGAAGTGGCAAGAGGTCATTGAAACGTTTGTAGGAACTTTTGAGGAAGGCCTCGAAGACCCTTAGGTGTACATGAACATTCACAAGTTTAGCTTGTACCAGCTTGCATGCAGATACCCCACGTTCCCATGTGAAAACATGATACACTAGATAATCTCTCACACTGATCTTGAGATAATGACCTTGAGAAGTGCCAGTGGGATGAAGCTTGCATCCTTCTAGGAACAAGATTACGATGAGATGTATCAGATGTTTGAGCCTGTGATTATCATGAAGACTCCATTCATCTTACCCAACAATAGTGCTAACTCTAAAGACATTATGAAGAACTGGGTAAAGGAGCTGACTCGATTTAGGTTGACACCCAACTAGATCTACAAGACAAAGATACTGAGGAAGGTGTACCAATACTTGGTCATGTTTTCATGTCGACTATATGGCCAAGCAAGCATGGAAACCATCCCATAGAGTTGGGTGATCACACTCGACCAAGTGGCTAGAGAAGGAAAACCATGTAATTTGTTTGACATATTGGCTCATCAGCTAAAGGAACAAGTAATGAAGGCTCAACAGTCACTTGAAGGTATGCATGCAAAGATTTACATGTCCTCCTACATCTTCATTGTAGTCTGTGCTCGACAGGAGTTCCTGGGTTTGGAGTGGGCATGGTCACCGATGAAGACAATTGTGAACACATATTTCAATTTGTTTTCCGAATGCAACTTCAGAGGAGTAATCACACGGTTGTCCGATCATTTTGTTGCCCCTGTGTACAAGATGATATTCAAACAAGATCCACCTTGCATGTCAAAGGAAGCCATGGAGGCATTGATAGGCATTGCAGATTGGTATGCCTCACCGTCTGACACCTTCATCTGAATGTTCAACATGGAGAAGCCTCCACATGTTCTATTGAAGCTTTCCATGGACGTACTTGTCATGCAGGAAGTAGCATATCAAATCTTGACACGATTGACAGCTAAACTGCACCAGAAGAGGAAGGCACCTTTGGCCCACTCTTCCATTGTGGATTGGGGTATATGAGATTCAAAGTATCAAACAAGCAGATGTTGAATCCAAACTGATGAAGAAGTACCCATTCGACCTCCGAAGTTACAATCTGTATGAGTCACATTGTATTGTGAAGGATCACTGCACAAGAGTTCAGTTCAACTGGATCCATGGGGCATATCATTGGGTCGAGGAGGACCCATGGAGATATTGCTACAGTTTCTTCAGATGCAATGAACCAGTCGGCTTCACTGTGGAGTGGTTAGCGAAGCAACATGAAGCAACATCACGAAGAGCACCAACAACAACTGTAGTAGTAGTGGTAGTAGAGGCAAGAATACCAGTGTGCGATAAAGGTAAGAGGAAGATTGTTGATCGCATGGAGGAGGAGAAAAGTAGCAAGTTTCGAGCAGATCCACTTGTAGAGCAAGAAGTTATGGTTATAGAGGCAAAGAGACACCAGTGCGATAAATGAATCGTGTGAAGTCAAAGGGAGAAGAAGAGAATGGAAGAAGCAGAGAAGAAGTTGCATCAGCTGAGGGAGCAACTCCACAAGGAACAATAATTGCACAAACATGAGTGGGAAGCACAGTAGCAGAAGATATAGCAGGGGGCGCAACACGTGAAAACATATGAAGCAGCGCTCGTACAAGTAGTTGATTCATCAAAACAATTGGCATCAGGCAAACAGGGTGAGCAATCGTAGGGGAAAGACTTCGCTCATGAGATAGAACAAGCACTTCAACAGTTGGATGCAGACATGGAGCAAAAGGAGTTGGAACAGGACATTGACCTCATGCCTCACCACAAAGAGGTCGACTCACCTACTTCAATGGATCCATATTACGAGTAAGTCTCGAATGACCAAGGAGGCATTGAGATCCTTGGTAATAAGCTGAAAGCAGAGATGCAAAACATCTCGTTCGACGAATCGCAACATAGAGTTGTGTAGTATCGTAGAGTGTCAATACTAGATGAAGTATTATCTCTTGACATAATTATGTGAGCATTATAATCCAAGTTTGGTACCATGCACAAGGAAATCGTCCATCTCAACGGATGGTAGCAATGATGTGCTAGAAGAGGACGTATCTTGATGAACTTTCATGCTACTATTGATGGCATGCAAATATAGACGATGAAGTACAAGGGAGCCACACTTCACTTGCCTAAGATGATGAGGGCGAATGCAATCGAGCTGAAGGCACTTATCCATATTCAAATCCAAAATTATGAAGAGCTCCCACAGTTCATCACTGGCATACAAGCTTCCCATGCACAAGTATTCAAGAGTATGGAAGTTGTGGTGCTTGATGAGCCTCATTATTGGGTAATTATATGGGCCTTAATTCACCTCCTAGCTTAGTCAAACCAACTATTCTCACAAATTATCGTATACTTTTGATTATATTTTGTTTATGAGATGAGTTAGAGTTGGATATTTTTCTTTGTGGTCTAATGTGCATTTAATGTAGGATTTAAGGATAAAAGCAAGGAACTTTGGAAAAGACCTTGGCTAAAAATTGAATGGGACAAGGGAGAGGAATTATAGGAGGTAAATCCTCCTCATTTACTACCCCTCGATTCGAATATTCCTCCATCAGCCCGGAGTGCAAACAGCCAAATCACGAGGACTAGAAGGCAACCGAGCAAGTGAAAGTCAAAGCACCAGTTTATCTAGAGTTTGGGAGCCTAGCCTCCCTAATTTTAAGGAAGTGATTGGAGACTTCATATGTATAAGTAGAGAGGCCTAGGACCTCAGTAGGATTCAGATTTTTGAT
The DNA here is from genome assembly GCA_000404065.3 of Pinus taeda. Lineage (NCBI taxonomy): Eukaryota > Viridiplantae > Streptophyta > Pinopsida > Pinales > Pinaceae > Pinus > Pinus taeda. The sequence continues at coordinate 85,768 of APFE030908057.1, read as the reverse complement.
TGTAAAACTTTACTCTATTTTCGAGCTACAAGACTTGTGATAGTTTTTTGATGTAATCTATTGTTTTGATAATAAGAATGAGGTTTATTTTGAGCCAGCACTGAGTTAACTCAGAGGGCTGAAGCTCTTGGGTTAGGGCCCAACCCTAGCAGCCAAGGCTCCTCTTTATTATACATGCATGGTAGCATATGTTCATGGTTTAATTGTTCATTTGCTTAAGTAGCAACATTTCCATTACAACAGTATAGAGTAGATTGGTTGTGTTTTAGTTTGCTTCCATTTTTTCCTTCTTTTAATTAGTAGGTTTGCAAGGGGAAAAATATCACCATAAGGTTGTCAACAGGTGTCTTGGCCTCACCTCCTCCCTCTGGGACCATGACTTGAGGAAGAGACCCTTCCGCAACCCCAAAAACACAGATTTATAGTTCTTGCAAGAGCTTTGGAGTTTTTCGTCTTGATTCAGTACTTGGTTCATTTCATTGTTGTCTCTTCCAATCACTCTATTTCTATAATAAGATCTCACTCATATTCTCATTTCCTTCAACACTTCCTTCATGCATAATATATGAAGAAGCCAATAAATCACATCTTAATCAGATTATACCCGTAGATTTCCTTACCGTCCAATCAACAACAAACTTGACCAATCACTGTCGACCACGTGCCACATATTCATTTCAACGTTTGACTTTAGGCGCTCCAAATCTCCCATGTCGATCTGTTTTTCTTGATCCAATGGCTATCACATCACCCACTCGCCAACTAGCTTGGTTGATCTCCACTGTTGATCAATCCCACATGATCCAACGACTATCATGCAATATCGTGTGGATTCTTGCATGACCGATATTAGGTCGAGACTGTGTGAGAAGAGTGTTTTTCCTGTGTTACGTGTCACCCACGTAGGCTAATCACGTAAAATTTAGGAATTCCACTTACAACTTTGAGGGCGTGCGAGAAATTGCTTACCACCTATGAAGACCTCTCCATCATTCTACACATTTTCCACCCTTCTGCCGACACGTGACTTGATGTGATCCATCCATCTATTCACTTAATCTCCGCGATAAGATCTCCGCCGCTCATCTTTCGTTAATCCTGTTCGTTGATCAATCCATCCATCTATCCACTCAATCTCATGCGATAAGATCTCTACCACTCATCTTCCACTAGTCCTGTTCTTTGATCCACCTAATTCAATGGTTCCTATTCATTGCTGCTTCATTACGTCTCCCTTTCACTGATTTCGATCTTCGATTGCTCTTCCACTTGAATCCTTCATGAACTTCGTTCTGCATATTATTTAAATGCTGCCACTTCTGAGCTTTGATTTGGTTATTCAATCAGACTCCGACACTGTCCGATCATCGCAAACACCAAAAGAAAAAACCAAAAAAAGTGAAAACATATTTAGTTTAGATTCCTTGCTTACACATTAGTATGGTTTGATGTTCTTTACTTCTGTAACTTAGATAACAATGTTAGGTTAGCGTTGATTTAGTAACTCTGCTTAGCATAGATGTTTAAATGGTTAATTAGGATATGGTATGGTTTATTACATGTTGTTTTCTTTATTACTGCAGTAGAGTAGCTCTCTTAGAATATATTTGCTCTTCTTCCATCAAAGAATTAAGCTTCTTATGACTCTATAGAAGTCTAGCTTGGAACCCCTGGGGTCTCTTGTCGGATGAACAATGACAATAGGCAGGACCTTCACTTTTACTTGTGCATATAGCACTGTCACGTCCAAGTTTGTACGAACCAGGGTTGATAAGTAAAGTTAGCAGCCTAGGAGTTGCAACATCCTTGCTGCAATACTGACGCTCATCAGGTGTCTGAGTAGAATTTTATTATTGCTTTCTTTTCTTCTATTTCTAGTCTCCAATTTTCTGCCATTAGTTTATTTATGCAAAAGTGATCTAGTAGCTTCCTTTCCTTCATTTGTCATTCTCTTCTTTCCTTTCCATTCTGCAAGTAGAATTTCAATTCAGCAAGTAGCTTTTCTTTTTGTCAGTAGTTTTCATTCAATCATCAATTGCATTTTTGAAAAGTACTTTCCAGCTTAAAAAAATCTTATAAAATCCAACCCAAAAACATATTCTTTCATGCCTCATAGGAATAGGGAAAATTTAGGGAAATTCTTGCCAAATACCCCCACTGCATCCAACATCCAACCTTCTCTCTTCTTCGGTGGCTGTGAATGAGAGGAACCTTTAGGTGAGCAACCTGACATATTTGAAGAACCTACAGGGGAAGAAGAAGAAGAGGAACCCATTCCTACTGAACCAATGGCTGAAAAGTGAAATGATAGAGGGAATAGAGAGAGAGAGTTGAGGGTGCCTTCTCCATTAGGGAAACCAATGGGGACACCAAGATGAAGAATATAAGCCCCTATGCCCTACCTCATTTCCATGGCTTGACCACAAAGGACTCCGACATTATCCTATTTGATTTTTTTGTTATATGCCGAAACTATGACTATACAGATGATGAGAAAAAGTTAAAACTATTTCCATCTACCCTCAAGGATGTAGTATTGCACTGGTTCATGGGTTTACCTGGAGATAGCATCACAACTTGGGCTCAGATGCAATAGGCTTTTAATAACAAATATCGAGACTACTGTAGGTAAAAGGATACTAAAGAAGAGATTTTTAGGATGACCATGGGCCAAGATGAATCCTTAGAACACTATGAAGAAAGGTTCTTGCTCAGTTACAAAAGGGCCAGGTGCATACTTGACCCCGAGTCACTAAAGCTGGTCATGCTCAGAGGAGTAAGGGAAGATCTTCTGGATACCTTAAATTTGTTAGCAGGAGGAGATATCTACCAATTACCCTATGAGGATATCAAGTATGTCTTTAGAAACCATTCTAGGGCGGCCAGGAAAAAGGGTAGGAATAGTCAAATGGCCAATACATCATCTTCCAACTCATCCCTCAAGGGTGAAATTGGAAATATGCTGGAATATTTCAAAAGTGAGATGCTGCAAACCCTTGCCTTGCAATTGGACACCTTGAACATTAAAGGGAAGCAAGAGGAAGCAGAGAGAGCCTTGGCCATCTTTTTCCCTAGATGCACCAGGAGGTATCCTAGGAATCAATGTCCATTGAACTGCATTGAGATTTTCTCGGTCTATGAAGAAAACCACTCCACAGACAAGTGCCCTTCTTTACCAAGACTCAAAGTTGTATATCAAGGAGATGAAGGGGTCACTGAGTAGCTTTTCTACATCAACCAAAGGAGACCTCCTGGGCCTAGAACATACTAGCAGGGTATGCAAGGGTCATCCCATGCATATTACAACCCCAACCAAACCACAACTATACCTTTTTGGGGACCCCCTGCTCATCCTTCCTGGTCTACACCCCCTACTTGGTCCTATGCATCTCAATATCATTCCCATCCAGCCAGCCAACCATTTCAACTTTATGTTCTGCCACAATCTCAGTGGAATACCCCACTCCAAGGGTGGATGCCCCAATACAATAATGCTCCCGCTCTATTTCCTCCACCACCTACCCAACCACAACTCCTACACTCCGCTCCACCCAAGCAACCCCAGATGCCTACCCAGCCAAATCAGAACCCAAACAATAGGTAGGCTCAACAAGTATACAGTGGAGAGATACCATATCCAACTTATGCGGTAGAAATCTAGGAGAGCAACCTAAGATCTGGGAAAATTCTCCCAAATAACCAACCTCCCTTTCCACATAGGGAGGTTGAAGAAGAAAGAAAGGAAAGCAACTTTAAAGTAAATCCACCCTTTCCTGAGAGATTAGCCCAACCACTCTAGCCTACCCCAAAATAAATTGAACTTATGGGAGAATTCAAAAATCTATGTGTAAAGATCCCCCTTCTCTAGGAAATAAAAGATGTTCCCATTTACAATAAGTTGATTAAGGATAAATGCTTCAAGCATCCAAGAAGAAGAAAAAGGGATGCCCCTACCATTAATGTCATTGGGTAGCTGTCCGACTTAATGCTGGGGCAGGTAATATGTCCAAAATATTTGGACCCTAGAAGCCCTATAGTAGATGTGAACATCAATGGCACCATATTCCCACACACTCTGATCGATCTTGGGGCTACCATTAATGTGATGACCAAGGATGCCATGCTCAAGCTCAACCTCCAAGGGTCATTGAGGAAGACCACAATAGTTTGGCAACTTGCAGACCGTTCTACAGTCACCCTGGAGGGAATTGTGGAGGATGTGATGGTCTCCATTGACTCCTGGGAGTACCCTACAGATTTTCTAGTTCTCTAGCCTAAGGCTAAGCTTACTGGTTACCCTCTCATCCTTTGGAGGCCATGGTTGGCCACAAACGATGCTTACATTAGCTACAGAGCTGGGAATATGACCATCAAGAATGGGCATGTGTCCAAACATTTAGTCGTATACCCTCCTGCTCAACCTTCTTTGGAGCATGATTTACATGTGTGGTTGGAGGAGGAGGAAGAAGATGAGATTTATTCAACCCAACTTTATGCTTTGGAAGCAACCATAGGAGGAGGACAACAAGATGAGGATGACATAATTGAACACCTGCTCCAAAGTCCAACTCCTAGTTCGTTACCATTAGAAGAAGAAGTAAGGGAAACCCAGAAAAATCATCCAATTGACTTATGCTTGGCTGATTCCAACCCAATCCATGTCAAAACTATAGAATTCGGCCCAGAGAAAAAATTGAAAATTAATCCATCTCTTTCTGCTCTTGAAGAGGAAAAGCTATGCAACATGTTGAGAGAAAACCTAGAAGCCTTTGCTTGGAGTTACAAGGACATGAAGGGAATACACCCCTCAGTGTGTACTCACCACATATACATCAAAAAAGGTTGCAAGCTGGTTCGGCAACCACAAAGGAGGATGAATGCAACTCTTAAAGATATAGTCAAAGAAGAACTGCAAAAACTGCTAGATTCAGGATTCATTTACCCTATCTCTGACAGTGAGTGGGTCTCTCCTTTAGTGTTAGTTCCCAAGAAAAGTGGTAAGTGGAGGATTTGTGTCAATTATGAGGAGTTAAACAAAGCCACAAAGAAGGATCATTTTCCCCTACCCTTCATCGACCAAGTGCTAGATGGCCCGGCAGGGAAGAAGTTTTTTTCTTTCCTAGATGGATTCAGTGGGTATAACCAAATCCAAATCTTCCTAGAAGACCGGGATAATATCACATTCACCTTTTCTTGGGGTAATTTTTCCTATAGGGTCCTCCCTTTTGGCCTATGCAATGCTCCTACCAATTTCCAGAGAGCAGTCTTAAGTATTTTTGCTGAATTAGTGCATGATGTGGTGGAAATTTATATGGATGATTTTACACCTTATGGCTGTGATTTTCAAGAAGCCCTGACTAACCTAGGCAAAGTATTGCACAAATGCATTGAAATGAACCTATCTCTAAGTTCGGAAAAATGTGAATTATTAATGACTGAAGGGGCCATGCTAAGTCATTCAATATTTGAGCAAAGACTGCAGGTGGACCCGAACAAAATAGAAATCATCCAAAGGGTCCCACTTCCGCAAAAACAAAGTGATGTCAGGAGTTTCTTAGGGTTAACTGGATACTACCAAAGGTTCATAAAGGACTTTAGAAAGTTGGCCTCTCCTTTATTTGGGTTGTTGACCAAAGATTCAGAGTTTATATAGTCAAAAAGCTGTCAAGAGGCCTTAGAAATTTTAAAGGGTAAGTTAACCGCTGTACCAATTCTTCGAGGCCAAAACTGGGCCCTCCATTTTCATATTCATGTTGATGCCTCACACAAATCCATAGGAGTAGCCTTAGGTCAGGTAGAGGAGAAATTGACCTATGCCATCTATTTTATCAGTAAGAACCTGTCAAAGGTTGAGCTAAATTGTACTATGACTGAAAAGGAACTCCTAGCTGTTGTGCATTCATTAAACAAATTTAGGCATTACATTACAGGATACCAAACATTTGTGCATACTGACCACGCTGCAATAAAATATTTAATGAAAAAACCAGATGTGAATGCTAGAATTATAAGATGGTTTCTTTTATTACAACAGTTTGATCTAACTATTGTTGATAAGCCTGGTAAGGAAAATGTTGTAGCAGACTTTCTATCTAGGATGAATCTACCTGCAGGTGAAGAAGGAATGGTGGATGACCAGTTACCAGACGAGCATTTGTTTGTTATTTTAGTTCTCTCCCCATGGGTTGTTGATATAGAAAGCTATTTTATATCAGCATAGTTCCCACCAAACTTTCCCTCCAAAGAAAAGAGAAAGATAGTTAGGAAAAACGCCCCATTCACCTGGATTGGGGGAAATCTTTTCAAACTTGGCCTAGATCAAAGCTTGAGAAGGTGTGTAAGAGAAGAGGAAGTTTTTGACATCCTTCTGACCTGTCATGATGGGCCTTGTGGAGGTCACTTTGTAGCAAAGAGGACAACATTCAAAGTGTTACAAGCGGGCTATTATTGGCCCACTCTTCATTAGGATGTGAAACATTACATTAGTTAGTGCGGTCGCTGCCAGAGGATGGGAAAGCCTACTCCAAGAGATGAAATGCCCCTACAACCTCTAGTGACTTTCGAGCCATTTGAAAAGTGGGGCATGGACTTCATTGGGCCTATCAACCCTCCTTCAAAGAAAAAACAATACATTATTGTGTGCACTAATTATTTGACTAAGTGGGTTGAAACCAAGGCGATTAAGGTAGCAACAGAAGAGAAGGTGGTCGAGTTCCTAAGGGAGAATGTATTCTACAAATTTGGGTACCCTAGGGAGCTAGTCATAAACCAAGGCAACCAATTTATCTCCAATATGATTGAAGAACTGCTCAGCCATCACAAAATCAAGCATAAGACCTCCACTCCTTATCATCCACAAGCTAATGGGCAAGTGGAGGTGACCAACAGGGCACTGGAGAGCATCTTAACCAAGGTAGTAAGCAGCAGCAGGAAGGATTGGGTAGAGAGACTAGTTGCGGCCACCTGGGCCTATAATACAACATCGAAGACCACCATTAGATTTACACCCTATGAGTTGGTCTATGGGAAAAAGGCTTTGCTGTCCATTGAGTTTGAATATAAACATTGAGGATGGTAGCCCAACTAGATTTGGATCTCAGTCATGCACAGGAAAAAATATTGTTCCAATTGAATGGCTTGGATGGATTCAGAATGCAAGACCTCCTACATACAGAGATAGTTCAACTTCAGAGGAATATTTGGCATGATAAACATATTAAGGAGAAGCAATTTCAAGAGGGTGATTGGGCATTGTTATATGATTCTAGGTATAAAGACTTAAAGGGCAAGCTAAGGACAAGATGGCTCAAACCTTATGTGGTGGAAAGATGCCATGATAATGGTTCAGTGAAAATCAAAACTATAGATGAAGAAGCCATTCCATTGCTTGTTAAAGGACACCGATTGAAAATGTACAATAAGCCTTTATCAAAACAAGAGTTCATTGACAATATCAATAAGACAGTGATGATGGTGGAGCAAGTTACATCTCCTCCCTCATCAGGTCACTGAAAAAGAGAAAAAAGAATAAGGATTCAAGTGAAAACCTCCATGAGGCACCTAAGTCCCATCTTTGGGTTGAAAACCTCATGAGGTAGCCTAATGATGAAAAAAAAGAAAAAAAAAGTGAAAAAAGACATAATTGTATTTGCAGGTGGGCGAGAAAGACAATCAAGGAGCAAAGAGAAGATCCAAAGGGATCCCTGCCTCACATATATTGATCTCCTCCACTCCTTACCATTGATCCCTCCATCAATTCCATTGTTTTTTTTACTTCATTGCTTCAATTTAGGTGAAGACTGTGTTTTCTATAGGATCCCCTGAAAACCTATAGAATGATCTTGTAAGAATTACAATGGCTCGGAAAACCTACAGGAAGCAATCTGAGGGTGAATCGTAGGTTGGTTAGGTCCCCAAAATTCATTCTAAACATGATCTAACCCCTCAAATCGTCCATTACCATTATCCCTGCAGTCACCATTCAAATAAAAAAGAGATCAGTTTCTGCCAGTTACGAAAAGAAAAAGAAAAAGGGAAAATAGAGGAGAGTAAGAGCATTACCTGAATTTTGCTTGCTCCACACACTCCTACTCCCTCTTTCCATTCATTGTAGCATCCTCACAGCCCCAATCAATAAAATGATTAAGAAATTCTAAGGGATAAGTAGCTACAGGACATCCTGTGGTAGCCTATCCCACAAAATATCAATCATCAACTAGATGTCTTCACTAGGAAGATCCAAGAGCTCCACAACAGCAACAACATCAGATCTTCAGTCACAGACACCTGCAAAAGCCGACAAACCATCAACAAACAACATAGGAGGAAGAAGATTGACCATGAAGAAAATAAATAATGCAACACCTCTGATCTTCAACAACTGCATCATGACATCAAGACCATAGGTAAGTATCCCACTCACTCACCCATATGCATCATTTGATCAAAAGTTGTAAGGGTTACAAGGTAGTTTGTTTATAAGTGAAAAGGTGGCCAGTTAACTTAGCCACCTTCGTTCAACCATCACATAAATTAAATCAACTCAAAGACAGAGGAGGAGTAGGACAAGAAGTGGTTACCTATGAATCTACGAGGTGGGAGATGATTACGAGGATTGGGAATGATGAGGTGGTAGTGGGGACCAACGGTCCAAAAATGGCAACGTACCTCTGCTGCCAGCACACCACCTCACCTCAAAAAGCTATAAAGGAAAACAAAACATCGTTTGCATGCATTCATGCACTCCATCTCCTTGAAACTCCTCACTCAAGTCACTCTCATAACTTTGGCCATCCACCAGAAGCAAGGATCCATCGTTCTGCAAGAGATTTTCTACAGGAGCATGCACAGGAATTCCTATAGGAACAGTCTACATGAGCAATCTATAGGAACATAGAAGCAGTCTACAGGATAGGCAGAGAGGGGTTCAAGAGGGAATATCATGAGAAATTTCCACTGCCACCATTCTAAAGAGGTAGGATCTAAAAACCCATCCCCATTTACAAACAAATGACCTAGAAATGCTCTAAAAGCTAGTGGATATAACAACTATGGGAGGTGAATTACATACATAGGAAACTTTGTTTTCTCCTGAATTTAAAATTATTGTGTCAAACCTCTCATTTCCTCCTCAAGCCTCACAAGAAAGATGACAAGAGGGTTTAATAGGAGAGAACCCACGAACACTGCGAGGATACAACAACACCCCCAAGTGCTTGAAATCGTTATAAGACACCAATGGATGGGGTTTTTCGAAAAATTCATTAGGTATGATGATGAGGTGGCTCAAGAATTTGCTTATTCCCTCACTTCGCACAGCAGAATCCATGCCACTGTTATAGTTAGAGGGCTCATTATAGATCTCACCCCAGAGCTCATCAGTAAGGTAACCACACTTCGCCTAGGAATTCCATGGAGAAAAGAAGACAAAGCAGACAATCAGGTGGCAAAAAGGAAATTCTTTTTAGAAGGTGAAGAACCCACAGAGGATAAAAATGGAGTAAGGAGGGACAATCTGCCATACCCATGGAGTGAGGTAGGTTACCAACTCATCAAATATATCTCATGTGAGGGTAGATACAATGTTGTTTATGGCTACCATTTTAAGATGCTTGAAGAATTAAGATTTGGGGTAGAAACATCAATTAACCAAAGACTCAGCATACCCTATTTCTTGATGCAATCACTCATAGACTCCAACAAAAAAGTAAAGGAAGGGAGTTCCCAACAATTGGCTCACCATGGGTTGATTAGGATCCTCATTGAGGATGCTATCCAAAACCTCAGGATCCCTATAACATGGTCAGTCTTCAGAGACTTACCAACAAAGGATGACATTAAAACACTCACCTATGATGTTAGTCCTTCTGTTAGTGAGGAGGAGGCAAAAGAAGAAGAAGAAGATACAGAGCTAGATGGGGATGAGATGGATGAAGAAGAAACTATTACAAAGGAACATGATGAAGCATAACATGAAGGGGGATAAGAGAAGGAGGATGATCCTGAAACAGAGGAGGAAATGAAGGAAGAAACTAATGGAGATGCGAAAGAACAACAAAAGGAAGAAGATAAGAAAAACAGAGAGGAAGAAGGCATTGGAATAGAAGGCGAAGAACACAAGGAGGAGTCACCTATGGTGTCTCCATAGGCCCCTAAGAGGGAGGTAACAACTTCCCTCACTACTCTCAGTACCCCACTCAAGTAAAAAGGGAAAAGAAGGAGTCAAAACCCTCTATATTTTAGAACAATAAAGAGCACAAGAATCAAACAAGGGAAGCCACAAATATCAACAATAATCCCTATTCAGATTGAATATTCCCCTACACCAAGGGACAAAGAAGCAATAATGAGAGATCAACTTGAGAGGGAAAATGCATGGCTGAGAAGACAGCTGTAGGAAAGGGAAAACCAACTAGCATGTATGGCCGACCTCTCCATGAAGGCCATCCAGTGTAGGATGCCAGCTAAATCCTATGCTCTTTACCTTAGAGAACAAAGGCTGTAATTCCATATTAAAACATTAGCACAAAGGGACACCATGCCATTTTAGGTCTATAAGCAGTTTACTTATGTTTGTGATCAAAGTACACTAGAGGATAGGGCCAAAATGGCCAAGTTTTACTTGCACAACATGGTCCTCACAGACATGAATGTTTGAGATCCTAATGCCGAGCTAGGAGATCTACAATTAATGGCTTTGGCATCATGGATGAACCATGAAGAGTCAAAGGCTGCAGAGATGAAAAGAATATTAGCCAGAGAGAAAAATGAACCTCTTTTCATCAAAGCTGAACAATCAAATCCCATGGCCCTAATCAACAACCATAATCTAATTGCAAATGATCCTTAGCTAGCACCTAAATATCTTGCTGCCCAAGAGTAAGCAATTTCACTTTGAGGATATGTTTAGGCTGCTAGGAGATGATAGTATACATGCCTACTTTAAGAGATGGAACACATTGCCACATAGTTTGAAGATCAGAGAATATCACTCCCCTTAAAGGTTGAGAGAGGCACTCAACAAGACACCTATGTATAAGTAATCAATGAAAAGGGTGAAGGTCATTTGGATAGGCCTAAAACTCAGCCCACCACTACTCTTAGGGATGCTAGAAGGGAGAAATGAAGTAGGGGAAAAGAGGCAGTGGGAAGAAGTAGAAAGGAAAGCAAGATTATATGCATAAGAAGAAGAGACCACATCAGAGGCATGGGATGTCAGAGAGGCTACCAGAGCCATGAAGGACATGGACATTGACTAACTTGATCAGAGGATGAGAAACACTTTCAGTAGGGGGGTGACAATGAGCTTCATCATTGGGTAATTATATGGGCCTTAATTCACCTCCCAGCTTAGTCAAACCAACTATTCCCACAACTTATTGCGTACTTTTGATTATATTTTTTTATGAGATGAGTTAAAGTTGGATATTTTGCTTTGAGGTCTATTGTGCATTTAATGCAGGATTTAAGGATAAAAGCAAGAAAATTTAGAAAATACCTTGGTCAAAAACTTGAATGAGACAAGGGAGAGGAGTTATAGGAGGTAAATCCCCCTCATTTACTACCCCTCCATTCGAGTATTCCTCCATTAGCTCGAAGTGCAAACAACCAAATCATGAGGACTACAAGGCAGCCGAGCAAGTGAAAGTCAAAGCACCAAATTATCTTGAGTTTGGGAGCTGAGCCTCCCTAATTTTAATGAAGTCATTGGAGATTTCATATGTATAAGTATAGAGGCTTAGGACCTCAGTAGAATTCAGATTTTTGATTGTAAAACTTTACTCTATTTTCGAGCTGCAAGACTTGTGACAATTTTTGATGTAATCCATTGATTTGATAACAAGAATGAGGTTTGTTTTGAGCTAGCACTGAGTTAAATCAGAGGGCTGAAGCTTGTGGGATAGGGCCCAACCCTAGCAGCCAAGGATTCTCTTTATTGTACATGTATGGTAGCATAGGTTAATGATTTAATTGTTCATTTTCTTAAGTAGTGGCATTTCCATTACAACAATATATAGTAGATTAGTTGTGTTTTAGTTTGCTTCCATTTGTGCCTTCTTTGAATTAGTAGGTTAGCAAGGGGAAAAATATCACCATAAGGTTGTCAAAAGGTGTCTCAACCTCACCTCCTCCCTCTGGGACCATGAATTGTGGAAGAGACCCTTCAACAACCCCAAAAACATAGATTTCTAGTTCTTGCATGAGATTTGGAGTTTGATGTCTTGATTCAGTACTTGGTTCATTTCATCGTTGTCTTTTCCCATCACTCTCTTTCTGTAATATGATCTTAGTCATATTATCATTTCCTTCAACACTTCCTTCATGCATAATATATGTGGAAGCCAATAAATCATGTCTTAATCAGATTATACCTGTAGATTTCCTTACCATTCGATCTGCAACAAACCTGACCAATCGTCGTCGACTGCATGCCGCATATTCCTTTCAATGTTTGAATTTAGTCACTCCAAATCTCCACCATCGATCTGTTTTGCTTGATCCAATGGCTATTGCGTCACGCACTTTCTAACTAGCTTGGCCGAGCTCCACCGTTGATTAGTCCCGCATGATCCAACGACTATTGCGCAATCTCGTGTGGATTCTTGCATGATCGATATCAGATCGAGAGTGCGTGAGAAAAGTGGTTTTCCTATGCTACGTGTCACCCACTTAGGTTAATCGCGTAAAATTTAGGAATTCCACTTACAGCTTTGAGGGTGTGCGAGAAACTACTTATCACCTACGAAGATTGCTCCATCATTCCGCATGTTTTCCACCCTTCTGCTGACACGTGACTTGATGTGATCCATCCATCTATGAACTTAGTCTCCATGATAATATATTCGCCGCTCATCTTCCATTAGTCTTGTTCATTGATCGATCCATCCATCTATCCACTTAATCTCTTGCATAAGATCTCTGCCGCTCATCTTCTGTTAGTCCTGTTCATTGATCCACCCGATCCAACTGTTTCTATGCATTGCTGCTTCATTACGTCTCCCTTTCACTGATTTTGATCTTCGATTGCTCTTCTGATTGACTCCTTCTTGAACTTCATTATGCGTATTATTTAAACACTGCCACTCCTGAGCTTTGATTTGGTTATTCGATCAAACTCCAACACTGCATAATCATCACAAACACCAAAAAACAAAAACCGAAAAAAGTGAAAACATATTTAGTTTAGTTTCCTTGCTTACACATTAGTATGGTTTGATGCTCTTTACTTTTGTAACTTAGATAGAAGCATTAGGTTACCATTGATTTAGAAATTCTGCTTAGCATAGATGTTTAAATGGTTAATTAGGATATGGTGTGATTTAGCATTACATATTGTTTTCTTTATTACTACAGTAGAGTAGCTCTCTTAGAATAGATTTGCTCTTCTTCCATCAAAGAATTAAGCTTCTTCTGACTCTATAGAAGTCTAGCTTGGAACCCCTAGGGTCTCTCGCCAGATGAACAATGACAACAAGCAGGACCTTCACTTTTACTTGTGCATATAGCACTGCCACCTCCAAGTTTGTATGAATCCTGGGTTGATAAGTAAAGCTGGTAGCCTAGGAGTTGGAGCACCCTTGCTGCAATACTAGCGCTCATCAGTGCACAGACATGTGAACTGATCACTTGGGACTCTCACCCAGGTGAAGTCAAAGAAACAGGTCCAAATAGAGCTTGAATTGTACTTCGACGAGTTGATGGACATTGCCACCAGCCTAGACTTGCCCATCAGTGTAGACATCATGCACACGTGTGTTGCTTGTCTGACCACATTGAAGACAATGATGCAAATGCTTTCAGATTTGTTAGACAGAGGAGCCTGAGAAGTGTACCCTGATGATATGGAGCCAGGAGTCAGGTTTCAGACGAATGTCACTGTAGAGCACACAACCACCATCAAGACTATTGATCTTGGCATCAGTATGTTACAGTCGATTAGCATGAACATGTTGAGGATTTGGAATTCCATGGTTGTCTAAGTTAGAGTGATTTCTATCTTGGATTGCTCAAACCATTTTGTTTCACATGGGTACATGTGCATTGTAATGTAAATTTATGTCAAGTGTAAGTCATTTGTCAATAGTTGGATGTAATAGTCGTAGAGTAGGTGAAGAGTCATTAGGGTAGTTGAACTGTCACAAAGGGTAATGTCAAGGGTCACCTCACCCTTTGCTATAATAGTCCCTCATAACTCATTGTATAGGCTTTTGGTCAGCCAAGCTTTTGATAAGACTATATTGGAGAGAGCTTGGATAGTATTATAACGCACCTTGGCTTCTCCATTGCATGGAGCTAGTACATCTATTTGGAGGAGAAGGTGGGTGTGGCTGTAACGTTCCACTATTGGAGCTAGTGGTTGGACATGGATGTATTCTATGAGTGGTACTTACACTTATTTGTAAAATAAGAGCCAACACGTTTCATGCATATGTTGTATTGTATTCCATCTATCTTGTTTAATCTAAATGGCATATGTATTTTATTTCTTACGCATGCATGTATGGACTATTTTATATGGATATGTATGAATCTTTCTGAAATGTGTTGTTGGTTTAACCATCACTTTGTATTTCCAGCTAACTTGCTTTTCAGCTTGTGATGCATATTCACTCGTGTGTTACATTTCCATCCAAGTACTATTATAGTTTTCCAAGTGGCGCACTCATCTCAACCCACATGTGTTAGAACCTCTCAGGCACCTTCCTTGACTCATTGCAGCTATCACACCCTTGCTACCAACAGAGTTATCTTACTTGCCTCTGTGCGAAATTGTGGTCAAGGCATTACTATACGACCCACTTCTGGGACTCCTACACCAAACGGTCTGAGGTCTAATTGGGACTTCTTACCGGGGAGATCCTCTTGACATGTTGGAGGGTCTAACACCATCAAAAGATTCATTTGTTTGCACATGTTGTGCCCCCTTCTGTATCTGTTGCTGATGCACTTCCCTCTCCTATTTGCACAACTCTTGTTCCTTTCGGAGTTGCTTCCTCAGCTCATGCAACTCCTCTGCTTCTTCCATTCTCTTCTTCTCCCTCTGCCTTCGTGCGATTCACTTCTCGTGTTGGTGTCCCTTTGCCTCTATAGCCATAATTTCTTTCTCTACAAGTGGTTCTACTCGAAACTTGCATCTTTTCTCCTCCTCCATGCGATCGAGAATCTTCCTCTTACCTTTTCCGCTCACTGGTATGCTTTCCTCTGCTGCCATTGCTGTTGTTGTTGCTACTGGTGCTGCTAGTGGTCTCCGTGATACTATTGCATGTTGCTTCGCTAACGAATCCACAACGAAGCTGACTGGTTCATTAGGTCTAGAGAAACTATAGCAATATCTCCATGGGTCCTCCTTGGCCCAATTAGATGCCCCATGGATCCAGTTGAACTGAAATCTCGTGCGGTGATCCTTCACAATAAAATGTGGGTCATGCCGATTGTAGCTTTAGAGGTCGTGTTACACAGTATTTTGTCACCGTCCCTGTTACCCCTTCTCCCGTACATTGGAGGGCCTATTCTGGGACCTGTGAGAAGTGACATAACCTGAAAACACCTGCATTGTATCCCTTAAAATATGTACTCTATATGCCCTGAAGACACCTTCTGCAAAATACCCAAAAATATAGCCCTTTCTCCATTGGCACTATTCCACAGTGTACTTCTCGCGCCAATGGGATAAATCCTCCAAAGAGGGCGCGCCAGCTGGCGCTCTGTCTTAGAGTCGCACTAGTGCCAACCCAGTTGGGTAAAGTTTTTAACCATCAAACTTTCAAAGGTTCCTTCCACCTTATCTATAAACTAATTCCAATTTGAATTGGTTCAGTTGGGCTTCGTATCTCCCAAGGAGGGAAGTAGTTCTCCACCTCTCATGGAAGCTTCCTAATGATAAGGACAATCCCATGAATCAAGTGGATGGTCTTATCTTCTCCTCCTATCCCCATATAAGCTTGTTCTTTCCCCTTTGACAAGCTAGTTGGTAATTCTTGGTTAATGATTCTACTTTTCAAACTCCCAAAGTCTGAGGATTGCTAAGCTCATCTTGTAAGAGGTCTTGTGTATCCCTATGAGGCTAAATCTTTAAGGAGGAGATCCATGTCCAAGTGATCAAGGAGAAAGAGGCTTGTTCCCATCCCTTGTAAGTTTTGCAAGGCATGTGTTGCTGATTCACCCAGCCAAAGGAGGATTTGACGTCAGAACTTGGTTGTATTCTCTTTTGTTTTATCAATAATAATAGATGACTATCATTATGGTTCCACTCATGTGTCTTTATTATGATGTTTGAGTTGTATCCTTTCTGACTAATACATAGTTGCATTTCCAGGATTTTATGCTTGTATTTGTCTTGTTCTTTGCATGTGCAGGTGTCTATTCATGAAGATCGTGAGGATTGTGACTAGCTAAAGAGAAAGAATGGAAGTGACGACCCTTCTACGAATATAAGCGTTGGATTCAAGGTAGGCTCTCATCTTGGCCTTTATTTTGCAATTAGGAACCTACGTGTTAGCATTTTTTGATTGTTTCTAGACCTCAGTTAGGCTAGTGGGATCGCCTTTGTCCGCAGAGGGGATTTACCTACACAACAATTTGGCGACTCCGCTTGGGAGTTGGCTTTTGCCTTGTTTGTTTATCTTGTCTTGTTGTTTGATTTGTGAACTATTAGACGGAGTCTGAAGTCTGGCCAGATAGCCTTCGAAACGCTATTGCTTTGCATTAGCGAAGTAGATCAACGCTACTTCAGTCCATCTCCGGTTTGGTTTGCAAACTGAACGACTTGGGACTAGCCTTGTTCCTTGATTGTTTCCTTGGTTTCTCCCGCTTGTTTTGCGTTCTGGGTTGGATACCTGTGTTGTTTTTGCCTCTTGAGAGTACTTAGGTATTGTTCGTTCAGCCTTGTCTCTTGTGTTTTTAATTTTCCATAGAAAACTCGACTGGCGCTAGTTTATAGCATGACAGTCGCACCAGTTGGCGCAAATTGCACACTGACAACCCGCGCCAATCCTGAAAGTCGCTTGTTGCAGCCTGACAGTCGCGCCAGGCCTGTAAACTTTTGAAGTTTTCTTGGTTATTGATTTTTTGAGCTTTGGTTTCACCCTAAGTACCTTTACTAGACTACTTTGGTGTGTTGGAGTGTGATTTGACTGGTTCCGATCGCTACCCTCTGGGTGTTTGCTTTTTTCTACCGATTTCGCATTTCTAGCCTTAGGGCATCTAGTGGCCTTGTGAATCGAGACTTCCTAAGGTGTTTCGATCCTTTTGTTTTCCAGTCGACTCTCTTGCTTGCTCCCTTACACTTGTTTGGTAGTCGTGAATCATTTCGTTTTGTTTTATAGGTGATTTGCTTCATCTTCACTTGAATTCCGCTTCGTCTCACTTTGAGCCCAGATCACACGACTCATTGTTGTCTTTGGGATTTCTTTTGATTCTTTGGATGTTTGATTTGCGTTTTGAGGAACTGAACATGTGTGTATTGGTTGGAATTTGTTAGTGTTATTTCTCAAAAGTTCTTTAGTGCATTTTGCCATTATTGAAAAAGAAAATCTCTTTAGCTTTGAAATAGTTAATGAAAGTTAGGACTTTTCATTTTGATTAGTGAATTAGCAATCTTAAAGAAAAGTTTAGTGATTTGCATTAGCTGCATTAGGGAAACTCTTTGTTGTTTGTGATCATTTCATTTGCATGAAAGCTCTCTAAACTCTTTTGTAATTAGCATTCATCGAATGGAATGACATGTTTTGGCATATAGAGTGCATTTAGGGATTTTGAGAAATTACATACGGTAGGACCTGAAAACCAAAACTTAACTCAAGATCAACTTTAAAATAAATCGTATGAACTTAAAAACGCATTGGAACATAACTCTCACATTTTAGAGGTCTAGGCTAGAGACGTGCTTCGACGTCGTTAAACCTAGTCACTTTTGTTCTCACATTAAGGTTGGGTGATTCCTCCTTGTGTGATTCAACTGTGGTCTAGTATGGACTTGTGCTCCCACGTATCGTCGTGTATATATGGGGAGACTCCACTAGGTTATCATCCTTGATCCATAGGCAGCCGTGTCTGCCGCCTTATAGCCCGTAACGCACCGAACACAACATTCGGGAAGATTGACTGTCGTACGGAAAGTCCTTGGATTTCATATGATTGCTAAGGTGTATATGCAGTTTTGCGGATTGTCTGGTAAACCCCTTACCTAGTTTATCCAGAGCAGTCACTTTTTGATCCTTTTCAGACTCCTTAAAAGAAAAGGCCCTATTGAGCATTTGTCACTTCGGGCTCATTAAAAATTCGAAGGCGACTAGAGTCATCTTTTGTCCTTTTCTCGACTCTTAAAACATGAAAAGGTCAAGTTTTGTCCTAATATCTTAAAAATTTATTCGACCACGATTACATTTACCTTGTTAGATCTTGTTTGCTCTAGTTTTGAGTAGGGTCTTTTATCGTTAGCTTGTCTAGGATTTTTGTTTGATTTGATCATCCTGGCGGATCCATCGATCCTATCTCCCATCCCGAATGACCAAGGTTCTCCTTCTTCTGCTGCTCCTGAGACACCGGTTTGTGGTGACACTTTCCATGTTATTCCAAGTGTCCAACCATTAAACTCTCGTGCTCCAGAGGATGAGCTTTACGACTTGTTTTGGAACCCTGTTTGGGAGCCTTCTGAAGAGGATTTTCCCTCTACTCCTATTGGTATTTCATCCCCGATGGCTTCTTTCGACATGGAAGACACATCTCCTGTATCGAGTGGAACACACGTCATGTCGAGTATTGAGACTCCCATCCCAGCCATATCCCCGATTATATGTACGCCCTACACTGTAACACCTCTCGGTATTACAGTGCCGATGCGCTATAGATCTCTAAGGGATGCTATGGGCTCTGCAAGTTCCTCTTCTATGTGGGATAATAACATTGTTCCCACTATGGGACTTTTTGTTTCCCAAGTTCACCATACCACTGTCACGTCAGTTCCGACCAATCCGACTGTTTGTGTTGCATCGTCGATTCCAGTTGCTAGTGCCGTTACGACATCTTCTGTCGTAACTACTGTTGTCGGCCCATCTCGTGGCCCGGCACGTAGTGGTCAATCGGCACATGCTGCCAAATTTGTTCATCCTGCAAGCAGTGCCCCACCTTCTTCTAATGCCATTTCAGCAGGGGGCCATATTCTCAGTACTTGCATGCTGTCCAAAATCCAGGCGAGCAAGGCCCTTATTATGATCCTGTTAATCATTATTTGTATACCTCCTTGCCAACCCAACCCGCTGTAGAAGGTACCATTCCGTTGAATGTGGCTTGGGGTACCACTGGTTATGGTGGTGGCCAATTCCGTCCGGATCAAGGGCAGCCATCTCAAGGACCATCAAACCAAGGTCGGCCATCCTACACACAACCTAATTATGGGCAGCAGTATTATGGCCAAACCTATCCAGGGCAACCTGGGGGCTCGCAAGGACAACCCTACCAGGGACAACCTTCGGCCTTTGGTGGTCCGTCTTATACATATCTTGGGTAACCTTCTGGAAACCCGGGACAACCTTATGCTCAACAAGGACAACCTAGACCCCAGCAGGGATACCCTTCGGGTCAACCCTATGGGAATCTCGGACAACCTTACGTGCAACAAGGACAACCCGGAAACCAGCAAGGCTACCCTTCTGGGCAAGGTGGCCAACCTTACATGCAGCAAGGCTAGCCCAATGCCCAGCCTAGTCAGCCATCTGGTCTACAAGGACAAGCTTCGGTTGCACAAGGACAAATGCCCAGCAAGTCCAACCCTCTGGGCGAGTAGGTCCATCTCAGATCCAGCCCGGACAACCTTTCGGCCAAATGGCCCAACCTCAGTTTTCACAAGGATATCTCTTTGGGGCGGCTGAAGCAGGAATGCATATGGTTCCTACTTTTCAAGCTCAACCCGATTACCAACCCCAAAATCAAACTGGTCTCCAGCCACAAGGTGGGTACCAATCCCAACCTTCTTATCAAATGCCGCCTGGTTCCCAGGCTCAATATGGAGCCCAACAACCGTATGGATACCAGCAACCCCAGGGGAAAAATCAATTTGCCCCGTATCAAAATTACCAATAGCCACAGGCCACCCCTTATCAAAATTATCAACAACCCAATGTTGCTCCTGCATGGCAGTATGGTAACTAATGGGGCGTTGGGGGGCAGAACCAGAATCAACCATCCGGTTACGGATATAACCCTTATGGACAAAGTTCCTATGGACAAGGTCCTTTTGGACCTGGCCCGTCCGGATAAGGTCAATGGGGGCAACCAGCAACTGGATGGAACTCTGGCCCTACCTCATATCCGCAGATGTCCTTCAACCCGCAACTACCATTTCTAGCGACATTGGAACTACCTGATGTGTCGAAGTTAACAAATGATCCTATTTTGCATAATCCATAATGGCCACTAGTTCTAACTAAGATACCTGGCGACTATCTCGAATTCGACGGCAAGGCTGGAGAGGATCCTCAAGCCCATGTAATGACCTATCACCTTTGGTGTTCGTCCAATTCATGGCTTGATGATTCGGTTCGACTTCGCCTGTTCCAAAGGACTCTCAATGGCTCCACTGCTAAATGGTACATTGAATTGACCCGTGGGTCTTTTCAAGATTTCAATTCATTGGCTATGGCATTCCTCACTTGTTTTCAGTTACCCATTCGGTACGAGACAGGGACCCATCTCCTTACATCTCTCAAGCAGGATACGGCTACGCACATCTCTGATCATATACATGAATGGAGAAGACATCGTCGGTTGATCAAGTTTTGGATTCCTGATCAACTCCTCATCGTTTGGTTCACAACTTCCTTTGTCCCTAAGATTGCACGGGACATTGCTATGGGAGCCTGTGTGACTGAAGAGAAAGCTATCATGTGTGCTCAGTACGTTGACTTAGTTTATTCTCAGTCAGGTACTTTATATGAGTATTTTCCTGATGCCCCGAGACCCAGTACATCCAAGGCTCCATCAAAGTCATCCGTTGATGGAGTTATTGGATTTGTAAATTCGTTGTCCAAAAAACCATCCTCGAACCCTCGGAAGAAAAAATCGAATGCTTCTAACGAAAATGCTTCTCAGGGTGGTTCAAATTCTGGAAGTACTTCCGAGGTTAACGCCGTCCAGTCCACCGTGGCGAGTAAGGCCTCGAAAGGAAAGAAAAAGGGGAAAGCAAAAAATAATTATGAGCAACCTAAACAGGATTCCTCCAAACCTCCATCTGAGGAAGGAGCTAAGTGCAAACCCAAATATCCTTGTCTCATCTGTGATGAGGATCACTACACCAAAGACTGCCCAAGGCGGTCTGAGGTTAGTCGTTTGTTGAAAGGTGCTCCCGGGATTCCTGCGGTTCTTAAAGAACCTTTCCCCTCTCAACAGACTCAAATGGTGGCTGATCCATCTTCATCTTCTTCTCCCTTTGGTTCCCAAGTCTTCATGGCTGGATCCATTCCCGTTCATGTAATGACTCGAACAAAGGAGTATCTGTTGTCTGCCAGGAAGGAGCCTGAGGTCCCCTCAAGCGCTCCTTCGTCCAGCTCTGGTCTGCTCCATATCGAGAGACCAAGTTATGAGATGACCATCTGACCCCCTCCCAAAGGAGTACTCCGGAGATCATCTTACAACCCAAATGCTCGTGCTGCCCACCACTATAGCATAGTTGAGGACTTAGCGCAGGCTCCGTCGGCTATGTCTACCTTAGAAGTTCTCCAGAGCTGCCCCCCTCAGAGGAAGTCCCTGCTATCGACCATCGGTGGCATTGGCCCGACAGATTCGGATCTGATTACCTTTGATCTCGAGAGCCATGTCCCAAGGCTGCCTCATCAGATCGCTTTTCTCATACAAGTCATCATCAATTAAAAAACGATCCATCGTACAGTTATTGATGAGGGCGCATCAACTTGCATCATGTCTATTGCTTGTTGGAAAGCGACCGGGTCTCCGACTCTGAGCTAGTCTCCTATGACGTTGGAAGCCTTTGATGGGAGAGAATCTTGTCCCTACGGTATTCTTCAACGATTGTCGATCACTTTAGAAGGGAAAACTGTTGAAGTAGAAGTTGAGTTTGTTGACGCAAATCTTACTTACAACCTCCTTCTGGGCCGGAGTTGGACGTATGCCATGTGTGCCGTGGCTTCATCCCTCTTCCATGTCATCCGTTTCCCTCACCGAGGGAAAATTGTCACGGTAGACCAGCTCTCCTTCTTCGCTTCTTCTTCTGAAGGAAATGTGCCTTTCGTGGAGCATACCTCCATCCCTTTCGAGAGTGTGGGAGCCGGGCTCTTCAAAGATCCCGCTCTTATGGGTGTTTTCTCACTCCCACCTCCCAACCTTTCCTCCATCAGTATGATTTCGGTTCGTTCTGATCCCTGGGTCCTCCCCCCCATCAACCAGATAGAATCATGGGGTGAGGAGATGCCGTTGAGTCCCGCCGAGCTCAACTATATCTAAATCGCTGCTGTATCAGCTCCTCCTGCTGAACCCGCTTCTTTAAGCGGAGCTCTTGACTCATATGACTATTCCCCTTGGCTTGGAGAATGTGCCTCCTCTGATCCATTAAAGGAAATATTTCCTTCCGACGAAGCCATCATAGAGACCATGTCTCTCGAGGAACCTCCGTGGTCCCATCTTCACCACCGTTCCTCGTTTCTCCCTACCCTTCGGGAAATGTTGGCTTGTCTCGAGAGGTTTGCTCCGTGTCTCCCTTCACAACCTCTTCAGATGCCTATTCAAGTCTATCAAGTATCGTCTGAAGAGAATTTGGGGAACATGACGCAGACCCAACCTATCGATATCTCTGTCAAACCAGGGATTGTCGAGAACATTTATATAGGAGTCACTTGCACTCCTGAGGAAAATCAAATCTATATAGCGCTTTTTCGCGAGTTCCGTGACGTCTTTGCATGGTCTTATGAAGAGATGCCCGGGATTGATCCAAACATTGTAGTGCATGAGATACCTACGTATCTAGGAGCCAAACCTGTTTGTCAATGTTTACGCCCTGTGCACCCATGCAAGGCTGCAACTATCAAAGCGGAAGTTGAAAAACTCCTTAAAGCTTGTTTCATCTACCCTATCCCACTCACAGATTGGGTCTCTAATATTGTCCCTGTGGATAAAAAGCAGGGTACTATTCGTGCCTGTATCGATTATCGCGATATTAACCGAGCCTGCCCGAAAGATAACTACCCCACACCTTTCATTGACCAACTCATTGATGAGTGTGCTGGGAGTGAGATATATTTGTTTATGGATGGCTTTCCTGGCTACAACCAGATTAATATCACGCCTGCTAATCAACACAAGATGGCCTTTATTTGTCCATGGGGTACTTTCGCTTATAAAAAGATCCCTTTTGGTCTCAAGAATGCCGGTGCCACTTTTCAACGTGCGATGTCTTATGCCTTTCATGATATCCGACACATCATACAGCCTTATCTGGACGACCTTCCCGCTCATTCGGCTAAGCGCCAAGACCATCCATCACATCTCCATGAGATTTTTCTCCGCTGTCGACACTACAATATCCGACTTAATTCGCATAAATGTGTCTTCTCTGTAGAATCTGGCCGACTTCTCGGGTTTATCATCTCCTAAGAGGGCATCCACTTGGATCCCCTTAAAGTTGAAGCCATTTTGAATCTTCCTCCCCTTGCTTCTTTGCGGCAACTGCAGAGTTTTCAGGGTAAAGCAAATTTCTTGTGACGATTTATCTAGAATTATGCCAAAGTGGCAAAAGGTTTCATGCGGTTACTCAAGCGCGACACCCCGTTTCGATGGGATGCCATAGCTGAGGAGTATTTTGCACATCTTAAAACCATCCTCGTTTCCGCCCCTTTGTTGCGGCCTCCGAATTATCATCGTGATTACACGTTGTATTTGGCCGCTGCTGATACCACCATCGGTATGGTTCTGGTCCAGGATGACGACGATGGCACTGAACACGTTATCTACTACCTTAGCCGCAATTTGTTAGATACGAAAACTCGATATGCTTATGTCGAGAAGTTGGCCCTCGCTGCTGTTTGCATTGTTCAACGTTTCCGTCATTACATCTTGTTGCGTACTACGACAGTGATGTCCGATTGCAGCCCTATGACCTACATTCTGTCACGCCAAATGCTGGGGGGAAAATACTCGAAGTGGATAGTCATCCTCCAAGAGTTTAACTTGGAATTTACTGCTGCCAAGTCTAAGAAATCACTTGTCTTTGCTGAGTTGTTGTGTTCTTTGCCATCCACTGCTGCCTCCTCTCAGTTAGAAGATTCCATTCCAGACGAAACTCTCTTCCTCATTAGCACCCTCGATCCCTCGTATGGGGATATTATTGTCTACTTGCAGATGTCTTCCTTCTGTCCCGAAACCTCTAAGGATGCTCGTCGACGGATCCGGCATCAAGCCCAACCATATCACATCGTTGGGGACACCCTATACCGTCTCGGTGTTGATTCTGTTCTTCGCCGATGTTTGACTTTCGAAGAATCAGAGAGAGTTTTGAATGACTGCCACTCTGGTGCTTGTGGTGGTCACATGTCTGGATATGCCACTGCACAGAAGATCCTCCGTGCTGGCTATTTCTGGCCCTCCATTTTCAAGGATTGCATTCTTGCTGTCCGTTCGTGTCATGAGTGCCAGATTTACCAACGGAAGATGCGTGCACCCCCTACTCCACTACACCCCGTTGTAATCGTCGGCCCTTTTGCCAAATGGGGCATCGACTATGTGACCTATAACCCTCGCTCGGTCGGGGGGCATGGGTACATCATCGTTGCTATTGATTATTTCACGAAATGGGCCGAGGCGATGCCTACATTGTCAGAAGACAGTCACACTGCGGCGCAGTTCTTGTTCAACCATTTTATTTTGTGGTTCGGAGTACCCCAAACCCTCGTCACTGATCACGGAAAACATTTTCGTAATCATATGATGACCGAGTTAACAACCCAATTGGGTCTTAGGCATGATAGTTCGACCTCGTACTATCCTCAGGCAAACGGTCAAGTGGAAGTCGTGAACAAGTTTTTGGTCACGATGCTTCAAAGAACTGTTGGCATGCATAAGTCCAATTGGCATCTGATGTTGTTCTCTGCTTTGTGGGCCTACTGTACCTCCATGAAGGACGCCACCGATTTCACTCCTTTTTAGTTAGTTTACGGACTGGAGGCGACCCTTCCTATTGAGTGTGAGATTCCTTCATTAAAGATAGTCGTCAAGTTACTCCCTGATACTACTCCAGTAGAAGAGCATCTTCTTTACTTAGAATGGCTGGATGAGACTCGTTGTCTAGCCTCCTTAGCTATTGAAGCTCAGAAGAAGCGAGTGAAAACTCACTGCGATAATACTGTTAACCCCTGCTCTTTCATTGAGGGAGACCTAGTACTGCTCTATGATCAAGCTAACGATAAGCTGGGGGCAGGAAAACTTGAGCCCATGTGGCACGGGCCCTACATTGTGAAAAGAGTTTTGCAAAAAGGCGCCTACGAGCTTATTGATTATGAAGGCAATCCCCTGGATAGGCCCCGAAATGGGATTTATCTTAAAAAATATTGTGCATGAGTCCAGGCACTCTCTTTTTGTACATACGTGTGCTTTCAGCGGTGTGTTTCGTGTGCATGTTTGTCTTAGTTTTTATTTTGGTATGTCGGCGCGATCGCCGCTTATTGTGTCTTTTGCTTCTTGGACAGATCTCTTGATCGCCTTACGTTGGTTTCACTGATGCTGCTTCCCACAGTATGCGCAGCTTGTCATTTGTGGCATGGGTGATTTACGATCCTCATGGTGAGTTAGTAGATATCCAAGGGGTTTGTTTGGGTTGTACGACGAACAATGTTGCTGAATATAGTGCTGTGATTGAATTATTAGCTGAGGTGATTAACCTCGACATTCGCACATTGGTTGTGAACTTGGATTCTCAACTTGTAGTCCACCAACTCAACAGGCGTTATTCCGTCAGAGATCATCAGATTTTAAGGTTGTATTTACATGTTAAGTTATTAGAAAGGGATTTTGATTTCATTACTTATCAACATATTCCAAGACGACTTAATACATTAACCGATGCATTAGCTAATTATGTGTTGGACAGGCATTTGCATAACATGTGATTCAACATAACACAAGAAGCATAAAGTACAATAAACCATAAAACATATGTATATATGTGTGTGTCCAGAATGTCTTTTGTTTGAATACATCCAGAGACAACATGTCTCTCAAAAAATATGCATGAAAGGAAAAGCCTAGATGTCTAGTCTCGGTGGTGCTCATGATAGCACGTCACCGCTCGCACTAGACACCTCAAGAGACGGTGGATGCAAGTTGGCACCCCTACTGTGTGCCTCTGGTAAGCTAGCGGGACATCCGCTAGATGAGCATAATTCAGGATCCCTCGAGTGATAGCCTCGAGGTTCTGGATTAGCTCCCCTCTGTCACTGCCCTCCTCCTGAGGGTCTGCTCCTGTTGCTACTGCTACTGGATGTCTCCTCGCAACGGAAGACAAGCCAGCTGGACGCTCTGGGCCGACATCTGCATGTGCATATAAAAGTTAGGAAAAGCATGTACTAACAAAAAAAAATCATAAAAACACAAAATAAAAAAAATGAGGACGTACCAATCTCCTCGTCCCAACCCTCTCCATCAAGAAGGGGAAGGTCAGGGTCTCCAGTGAAGTCTTTCCCTGCATATGGCCAGTCTTCCACCATGATCAGTTGGCGGTGAAGCCACCCAAAGAACTCTGGTCTGAAGGACATCTGCTGGCCGCCACCACCCCTCGGCATCAATGCCGCCCATCGAGCCATCCTCGACTCTCGAGGTGCTGGGTCTACCACAAAGGCCCCTTGGCCCTGGAAACTTGGCACACGTTCCAGGAAGAATGTCACCAAGATGGAACCATACCTGAACTTTTTGGCCTTTGTTATCTGCCTCTTCATATTGGTCGTCACAGCTGATGCCCAATTGAAGATTGTCGGGCTAAGGCACTTTATCGCTAATAGTAGGTGGTTCTTCATAGTTTCGTGGGGTGCTTGTGCCCTCGCAGCTCATGTAAGAGTGAAAAGTAAGGCTCTCAGTGTCAGATCCTGAACGGTGGAGATGTCCACCTTCGAACTGCCCTGCCCATATCTTGCCTCCGGGCAAATACGAGCCTTTACCTCATCCATCTTCTCCCCAGATGGCCTGCTCCCAGTCAACCGAGGCACCGGCCCTCATCGCGACAATCCTGTCAAGGCATAGACATTCGATACCTCCAACTCCAGTACCTGATCGCGTACCTGGAACACCTGTTCCTCTACGTCCCATAAGTCAATCAAGTACTGTAGGAGCTTTGGCTGAGCTCGCAAATAGGATAGCATGAAGAATTTCTTGAGCCCACATGCTCTCAGAGCTTCCATGCAATCCTCGTCAGCTAGGGCTAATATGTCCACTTGGTCATGTTCCCGTTCCTTCCATATCATCACCATTTTTGTGGATTTCCCTGCAAAAACAAGTCAAAATGATGCATTAGAACCTCAGAAAACTTGAAATTGCAGCTAAATTGGTTTTAAATTTGTTAAAATTGGCCTAGAAATGCGCGTGGCTGTTGGCGCAACTGTTTCTAAAGCAGTCGCACCCATGGGCGCGCGCCATATGGGAAATTTTCCCCATTGGCGCGGGTCCATGCCCGAAACCCACACCAATGGGTGAAACCCCTAAATTTGAAATGCTCCCCATAGGAAATCAAAATGCAATTAAAAAAAATTTCAAACGGATGAAAATGAAGCTAAGGACAAGACCACTTACCTAGCACTGACGGCGCTCGAAATGGTCCACCGGATTGGTCGCAATCGCCAACTGAAAGTCGCACTCCAAAAAGCCCTAATGTCACTCTCAAAAGGTAAAAAGTGAAAAGTAATTTTTATTTTATTATTTTCACCTTTTTATAGCTTTTTGACCCTAATTAAGCTTTAAAAAGTCATTTTATGAATATTTTTATGGATATTTGTGTCGAAAATGGGTTTTACGCTGATTTTTTGTGCAGCTACAGGTGTTCATGCAGCTTTCATGGCGAAACGAGTTGTATTTTATACTTTTTTGGACTCGGTAAATACACGAAAAAGTCACTTTGGAGTCATCTTTTGCTCTTTTCTGACTCTCTAAACGTGAAAAGAATGCCGAGTTGGTCCTCTCGACTTGTTAAACGGACATGAGAGGTGGTCATCTTTAAACCCTTTTCCGAACGTTGAAAAATGAAAAGATCGTTGGACCCTTGTCATTTCTGGTTCGTTAACAGTCATGAAACGACGTGGTTTTGGTCGCTTTCTTACTTTTTCAGATCAAAGTCACTACTTATGAAAAGTACTCCTTGGTCGTAATGATCGGGCAGCTCTTTCGAGCATAGTTTTATACTTTTTCGGGCTCGAGAGACACAACTTTACGAAAAAGGACACCCCTAGAGTTTCGTTTTTGCTGTCTTTTTAAACTCTCAAAATTTGAAAAGACGCCGAGTTTTTCCTTTGTCAGACTCATTAAAACTTAGATGACATCAGGTTCCGTCGTGATGACATCTCTCAAGCATATTCTATCCTCGTCAAGCTTGCCATCCAAAAATAACCGAGGTACTTGCCAGAAATGGTGGGGGAATAAAGGAACCGTAATCATCGTCGTGTCGGCAGTATGTCACTCTTGAACATGGCACTCGTCTGCATTCGTGTCTGGGTGGGGACATCTCATCTTGTTTCACACTTGCCTCTGTGGGTTTGGGTTATCCTGTTTGACCTTTCATCTGCTCGTCGCCTTGTCACCATGACCCCTGATCATTTGATGTCAAATACTTCCAAGTCTGCTGTCGTGCTGCCGATATGTTCAAGAGAAGTTGACTCTGCAGAATACTCAACCTCTCTCTGATACCTCACACAAAACATTTTATCCTTCTCCGTCTTGCGTCGATGATGTGGGAAACATTATGGCCCACCTTCGATCAAGGTCACTTCTTGTCGACTTCAGCTCATTATTCAGGAAGTTGACTTAGAGACTCCCTTCAGGTACCTTGGAGCTTGCATGCCTCAATGGCAGGTTCCTCGTGTTCAATGCGAGGTTTCCATCATTGGCCTCCAATCAGATGATTTTACGGGTGTTCGACACTGGCTCACTCATTCGCACGCCGTGTATTGTACCTATAGTACCTTGAGGACCATTGTCATTATTGGTGGTACCTCTCGTGTCTGTTAA
Source organism: Pinus taeda (assembly GCA_000404065.3). Classification (NCBI taxonomy): domain Eukaryota; kingdom Viridiplantae; phylum Streptophyta; class Pinopsida; order Pinales; family Pinaceae; genus Pinus; species Pinus taeda. The sequence goes on along the minus strand of APFE030908057.1, from coordinate 56,560 downwards.
CAATTTTCATCATTGACTGGTAATTAGACAATGTTCTCGCATGTTCGACTTCGACTCCTATATTCGCATGCTTGAACTTGTACTTTGTTCGGGTCGATTTGGAGCGCAAGACCCTGGATTTTGGATGTTGGATCCAGGTTGTGTTTTGTGGATTATTATAATCACTACATGACTCATTCACTCGATGGCTGCGACCATGCCTGAGTCCATTCATTGATCCTCATCGGATGGCTACGTCCATACCTGGGATCCAGGTTTTTATGTACTCTGTTATGGATGGCTGCGCCCATACCATGTACATCATGTATTTGAGATATCAATTGTATTTCGTGCAGGTTCTCCAGCGGCCGTGTTTTCAGTCGACCATGTTCTTGTAAAGCACTTCACCCCTCTCTCTCTCAGGCTTCATGCTTTAGGGGGCATCTGTTACATAGTATTTTGTCACCGTCCCTGTTACCCCTTCTTCCGTACATTGGAGGGCCTATTCCGGGACCTGTGAGAAGTGACATAACCTGAAAACACCTACATTGTATCCCTTAAAATATGTACTCTATATGCCCTGAAGACACCTTCTGCAAAATACCCAAAAATATAGCCCTTTCTCCATTGGCGCTGTTCCACAGTGTACTACTCGTGCCAATGGGATAAATCCTCCAAAGAGGGTGTGCCAGCTGGCACTCTGTCTCAGAGTTGCACTAGCGCCAACCCAGTTGGGTAAAGTTTTTAACCATCAAACTTCCGAAGGTTCCTTCCACCTTATCTATAAACTAATTCCAGTTTGAATTGGTTCAGTTGGGCTTCGTATCTCCCAAGGAGGGAAGTAGTTCTCCACCTCTCATGGAAGCTTCCTAATGATAAGGACAATCCCATGAATCAAGTGGATGGTCTTATCTTCTCCTCCTATCCCTATATAAGCTTGTTCTTTCCCCTTTGACAAGCTAGTTGGTAATTCTTGGTTAATGATTCTACTTTTCAAACTCCCAAAGTCTGAGGATTGCTAAGCTCATCTTGTAAGAGGTCTTGTGTATCCCTATGAGGCTAAATCTTTAAGGAGGAGATCCATGTCCAAGTGATCAAGGAGAGAGAGACTTGTTCCCATCCCCTACAAGTTTTGCAAGGCATGTGTTGCTGATTCACCCAGCCAAAGGAGGATTTGACGTCAGAACTTGGTTGTATTCTCTTTTGTTTTATCAATAATAATAGACAACTATCATTATGGTTCCACTCATGTGTATTTATTATGATGTTTGAGTTGTATCCTTTCTGACTGATGCATAGTTGCATTTCTCGGATTTTATGATTGTATTTGTCTTGTTCTTTGCATTTGCAGGTGTCTATTCATGGAGATCGTGAGGATTGTGACCAGTTGAAGCGAAAGAACGGAAGCGGCAACCCTTCTACGAATATAAGCGTTGGATTCGAGGTAGGCCTCTCATCTTGGCCTTTATTTTGCAATTAGGAACCTGCGTGTTAGCGTTGTTTGATTGTTGCTAGACCTCAGTTAGGCTAGTGCGATCGCCTTTGTCCGCAAAGGGGATTTACCTACACAACAATTTGGCGACTCCACTGGGGAGTTTTACTTTGTTGTTTGATTTGTAAACTTTAGACGGAGCCTGAAGCACGGCCAGGTAGCTTTCGAAACGCTATTGCTCTGCATTAGCGAAGTAGATCAAATCCACTTCAGTCAATCTCCGGTTTGGTTTACGAACTGAACAACTTGGAGCTAGCTTTTGTCCTTTTCTTGTTCATTTTTTCCTTGAGTTTGATTTTTTCTCTCTTTTCAAAGTTTGGGGATTAGTTCTCTATTTTTTTGGTTTCCTGGTTCGGTCTGGGAAGTGCCTTGATTGTTTAAAGAGTGACTGCCTTGGTTTGGGAGTTTTTGGCTTGATTGTGGTCGTTTTTTAGCTTCATCGCGGTTTATTATAAAACAGTCGCGCTGCCATCACATAGCCCTTTCTGTGACTTTCTGATCATCGCGTTAATACACAAAACAGTCACGACGGTTCTGAAAATCGAACCATCGCGGTTAAGTCGTGTACTTCCGCTCTAACATCGTATTGTTGCTACGCGTAGTTTCTTATCAGCGCACTGTTGTTGTGTTCCACCCGTGCTGATTCCTGTAGGATTGAATTTCTTCAATTCTACCTCCTGAACCTGTTGGGCTTGCTATCCCCTGCTGTTTTCACTTGATTTATGACTTGATTTTCATTGTCTGAAGATTGAAGCACTTTCTTGTGAGTCTTGTTGAAGCAAATCTTGCTTTTTGCTTTGTGACCTAGTTTTATTGTTCCAAGTTTGTTGGATCAGCTTTGCTTGGTTACTCGTTTGCAAAGGTTCGTTTACTGCTTGCTATTGGTTTGATTGAGCCTTCCTCTTTGCTTGATTTTGCTTGGTTGTTTAAGTGATCGTTGTTGAAACAATCTTACATTGTTTCGATTTCTTTTCACTACCCGGGCACGGATCACAGTTGTTTGGGGTCAACCGATTTTTTCCACATTTGTCTGTTATCGTTTCTCAAAGTTTGTTTAATGCACTTTTCCATCAACAAAAAGAAAAATCTCTTTTGCTTTGTATTAGTTAATGAGAATTAGAAGCTTTTCATTTTGATTAATGATTAGTGATCTTAAAGAAAACTTTTTGAATTTTCATTAGCTGCATTAGGGAATCTATTTGTTGTTTTGTGATCATTTCGTTTGTGTGAAAGCCCTCTAACTCTCTTGTAATTAGCATTCATCGAATGGAATAACATATTTTGGCATATAGTTTGCATTTAGGCAATTTTTGAGAGATTTCATGCAGTAAGGCCTGAAAATCGGAACTTAATTCAAGATCAACCTTAAAATGAACTAAATGAACTTAAAAACGCATTGGAACATAACGCTTACTGTTTATAGGTCTAGGCTAGAGACGTGCTCCGGCGTCGTTAAACCTAGTCACTTTTGTTTCACTTAATTTTGGGTGATTCCTCCTTCCGTGACGCAACAAGTGGTCTAGCACGGATTTGAGCTCCCACGTACCGTCGAGTATATGGGAAGACCCCACTAGGTTATCATCCTTGATCCACATGAAGCCGTGTCTGCCGCCTTACAGCCCGTAACGCACCGAACACAGCATTCGGGAAGATTAACTGCCGTACGGGAAGTCCTTGGTTTTCATATGACTGCCAAGGTGTATATGCAGTTTTACGGATTTGTTTGGTAAACCTTTTTGCCTAGCTCTCCAGAGTAGTCACTTTTGATCCTTTTCAGACTCCTTAAATGAAAAGGCTCATCTAAGCATTTGTCACTTCGGGCTCATTAAACATTCGAAGGTGACTAGAGTCATCTTTTTGTCCTTTTCTTGACTCTTAAAAAATGAAAAGGTCAAGTTATGTCCTTGCGTCTTAAAATTTATTCGGCCACGATTCACATTTGCCCGGTTAGATCTTGTTTGCGTTAGCTTGAGTAGGGTTCTTTCTCGTTTAAATGGAAACTTTTCCAGAGTTCACCAACCCAGGCATCCCCTCTGATGGGAATCCTGGTCATTTCTCTCCTTTAGGAAATGTTGGTGCTCCTTACATGGCAACGTTGTCCCTTCCTGGGTTAACTGTTGGGTTTCCTGTTTGGTTGTTCTCAACCTCTCTGGTCCCTACCGTCTCGACTGCTGGTCAATCGGTTCCTCCACCCGAACAACATCATGTTGATTCTAAGGTCGACCTCTCCCCTCCTTCGCCTCTTTCTGCATCCTCATCTTCTACTTCGCCTGGTGAAAGTCTGGATTCAAGTAACCAGGTGGCTAAGAAGAAGAAGAAGAAGACGAAGAAGAAGAAGTCTCCTAAGGGAGAGGCTAAAAGTGCAGTGACTGCTCCAAATCCAATTCAAGTCGAGCCACCCTCTGCTCCTATGCGGAGGGTCAAATTTCCTTGTAGATTGTGCAAGGATGACCTCCTTCTTCGTGATTGTCCTGGCATTCCCAGGATCCTTGAAGTATGGTCTCACGATCCGGCTCATCCCTCATCGTCCTCTGAAGCTCATGGCGATGCCACCTTATCAACGGGAAATGGTAAGAAGGGAGGGAAGATTCGAATTCCCTGTAGACTATGTGAGGGCAATCATCCCCTTCACCTTTGTCCGCTCATGGATAAAGCTTCCGCTGTTTTGGAAGGCCTTACAGCTTCTTCACCCCGACTCCCTGTTGGTTATCAGAGGCTCTCTTCAGATCCTCTCCCTGTTGACAAAGGGATTGACTTAGATATTTCTCTTGTCCAGGCTCCTCTTCCCGAACCTGGCTGTGCCAAGCCTATTCCAGACCAACCATTGGTCGGAGAAAGTGTCAACTTGAGTTCACTGCCTGTTGATCACTCTGTTCTGGAAGAGTGTCATGATCATGTTCTTCTCGTCTCGTCAAATTCTCGTGAGCCCGAAAATGACTCTCCTATCCCAGCTGATCTAGGGAGTCCTTCTTCGGTTCTCTCAGAGCAAGGGGGCAATCATACGATTCCCCCACCAAGTAGTTCCGTCGTTTCCTTCGACTGGAGCCATTTGACCGCGTTCCGCCTTCCATCCCATGTGCCTTTCCAGATTACAATACATGCCTGTGATAAGGCAGTACCTGGCACTGTCTTGGATGAGGGTGCATCTGTCAGTCTTATGCCTTCGACTACTTGGCAAGCTTTGGGCTCCCCACAGCTTGTGCCGGTCGCGCAGAATTTGATGGCATTTGACGGAGGAACTAGTCAACCATTGGGGATACTCCCACAGTTCCCTATTACTTTGGGAGGCAAAACCGTCTATATAGACGTACTGGTTACCCAAGGTGCTTTAGATTTCAATCTTCTCCTTGGTCATGACTATGTTTACGCCATGGGGGCACTTGTTTCTTCACTTTTCCGTGTGGTTTGCTTTCCACACAATGGAAGGATTGTGTCTATAGATCAATTATCATTCTTTAGTCCCCTGGTGCCTCCTGCACAGTTGTCATCCCCTCCTGGCTTTTATCCACTGGTTGTATCTGCCCCGCCGCAGGTCAACTACGTTGCTACTTATCCCGTGCCTATATCCAGTGATGATGCCGTCGTGCATAGTGTCCTGGGGGCATTGGGCCCCGATTTCCAAGATGTTGTCCTTCCACCGGGAGTGACACTCTTGGAAGCAGCGACTTCCTGTTCATTATCATGAAATTCGGTCGGAGCATAGCTCACTTTCCTATGTCAAGCTCCTTAAAAAATGAAATTGGGTCTGGTTGGAGCATAGTTCTTATCCTGTGTCAAGCTCCTTAACAAATGAACCTAGGTGTCATGAGGATAGTTCTATTAAGTGTGTCAACCTCGTAAAAATAATGAAACATGAGCTCATGCAATTCGAGTGCGATCACAATATTGTCAACCTTCACTCCATTTTTTGGGGGGCATGTACCTTGAATTGAGACATCATGCTGGGGGGGCATGCCCGTTTTCCCTTGTCTCCAAGCATAGTTTGCATATGTGTGGTCATGTGTGCTTTTAAGCTTGTGTAAAAATAAAATCCATTTCCAAGCATAGTTTGCATGTGTGTTGTCATGTGTGCTTTTAAGCTTGCGTAAAAATAAAATCCATTTCCAAGCATAGTTTGCATGTGTGTTGTCATGTGTGCTTTTAAGCTTGCGTAAAAAATAAAATATGTGGGTCGTGTGTTATGCAACTGATACATTAGATTACACTTGTGTTAGACATTTGCATAGCATATAAAAACATCATCACATGTAAAAGATCCATCCAAAACAGGGTATATGTATATATATAGATATCGTGTGGCGCACCGAGGTGCTAAAAAATAAGTGTACATGTCTAGATAGGGCATGTGTTCTCTGTACATCTGAGACACATGTCTCTCAAAAATCACCAGTAGGGAATAAAGACCTAGATATCTATTGTGGTGGGTTGTGCTCCCTATAAGTCATAGCCGCTCGTGCCACCCGCCTCAAAAGGCGGTGCATCCTAGGTTCTACTCCCACTGTATGGATCTGAGACGCTATGGGGACCTCCTCTATCCCCTGGTAATCTGGGATCCCTATCGGTAAGCCCTCGAGGTTTCACATCACAGTCTCCATCATATCATCTCCTGGAGGAGCCACGGCTAGAGCTCTAATGCCCTGTGCATCCCTTCGCGCCTCCGGGGCCAAGCCAAGGGGTCTCGCCGGTCCCACATATGCATACCATAGCGTTTGTCATTAGGACATGTACATGAAAAAATTAAAAACATCACAAAAATAAAAAATAAAAAAATGAGATCAAGTGTCTTACCACCGTCATCCCACTGCTCTCTAGAAGGCAGTGGCATGTCTGGATCTCCACGGAAGTCTATGCCGACATATGGCCAGTCCTCCACAAAAATAGTCTGCCTCTCCAACCACTCTCGGAAGTATACTCCCCATGCCATTGGTCGACCGCCACCTCCTCGTGGCATGACTTGGCCCCATCGTGTGGCCCTCGTCTCTCGAGGGCCCCTAGGTGGGTCCACGACCATATCCTGCAGCTGCAATGCCAGTACCCGCTCCACCATGAGCAGGAGTAAAATTGACCCATAGCCAAACTGCTTCGATTCACCTCGACGACAGTTGGTCAGTTGTCTCTTCATACTGGTTGTTACTGCCGCTGCCGAGTTGAATATGGTAGGATTCAAGCATTCGAGAGCCAATCGGAGATGGGCCTTTGAGGCCTCGTGATTGGCCAAAGAGACCACTGCCCGAGTCACCATGAAGAGTATAGTTCGAAGGACGATGTCCTCCACCGTAGGAATTTCTACTTTCCCGCTCCGTGACTTGCGTGCCCGTGGGCACACCTGAGCCATCAACATGTCTAGAGTATCGGCACCGGGTCGCTGCCCCTCCAGAATAGGCATCTCACCTCGGCGTGATAACCCGGTCAAAAAATAGATATCTGTGTAATCAAACTCGATGTCTCGGCCTCGGATCACAAATTTCCCATCAGTGGGATTCCAGGCTCTGATAAAAAATTCAAGAAGGTTAGGCTATGCCCACAGGCACGGAGTTAGGAAGAATCATTTCGGCACCCAGCATCGGCAAAAGCCACTATATCCTCATTATCATGAGCGCATTCCTGCCAAATGAACGCCATTATACCCTGCATGGTCAAAAAATTTCATTAGGGCCCTGTTCATAAAGTTTCATACGTTCATTTGTCAAAAAACTTGTTGCGCAGCGTCAGCGCGACTGTTTTTAAAACAGTCGCGCTGATAATGGCGCCCTTTGATAATTTTTACCGGGTCAGTGCGGAAGCACATCACTCTTCTGCGTTGATCCGGGAATGGTCTGTGGAAATTTTTTCGATCAGCGCGGACCCGATAGAGAAATCCGCGCTGACCGAGAGCAGAATGAGCTTCAAAAATCCGCCCAAACCACCACTTCCCACCATTAAAATGCAGTAAAAAGACTTCAAAATGGAACGTAAGGGAAGATGAACCTACCTGGTACAGACTGCAAGACCTTCGATGCACGTATGGGGTGGAATTTGGCTCGTCAACCTCACAGCTCCAAGTCGCTCTCCAAAACTCCAAATGGTAACAATGGTAAAAAATTTGGTTTACCCTCCTATTTACGGTAAATTTTGAAAATTAAATATTATTTTTCATCCATATGGGATTTTTATGATGGTTTTGACCATATGCTTGGTTCCAATATAGTTTTACTATGTTTTTATGCATGTTGTCTCTATTATTTTGAACATATTTACGCGTGCGGTGTTCCTTGTGCAGATTCTCATACTGGTGGAATTACGACGGTTCTATACGCACTTGGTTCCAAAATGTTAGCTTTAAGCTCTTTTTCTACGTGAAATAAGAAAAGATAGCTGAGTCTCCCTCTTGACTCATTAAAAGAAACGAGAGGCGGTCATCTTTAAAGCTCTTTTTTCGACTGTTTAAACTTAAAAAGATCGCCGGATTTTTGTCATTTCGAATTCGTTAATGGTCACGAAGCGACATGGTTTTGATAGATTTTTTACTTTTTTAGGTAAAAGTCACTACTTATGAAAAGTACTCCTCGGTCGTAATGATCGGGCGGTTCTTTCGAGCATAGTTTTATACTTTTTTCGGGCTCGAGAGACAAAACTTTACGAAAAAGGACATCCCTGGAGTTTCCTTTTCACTGTCTTTTCAAACTCTCTAAATCTGAAAAGGCGCCGAGTTTTTCCTTTGTCAGACTCGTTAAAACTTTAATGACATCGGGTTTCGTTGTGATGATGCCTCTCAAGCATATGCTATCCCTGTCAAGCTTGTCATCCAAAAATAACCATGGTACTCGCCGGAAATGGTGGGGGAATAAAGGAACCGTACTCATCGTCGTGTCGGCAGTATGTCGCTCTTGAACATGGCACTTGTCTGCATTCGTGCCTGGGTGGGGACATCTCATCTTGTTTCACACTTGCCTCCATGGGTTTGGGTTATCCTGTTTGACCGTTCATCTGCTCATTGCCTTGTCACCATTGCCCCTGATCATTTGACATCAAATACTGCCAAGTCCGCTGTCGTGCCGCCGATATGTTCAAGAGAAGTTGACCTCTGTAGAATACTCAACCACCCTCTGATATCTCACACAAAACATTTTATCCCTCTCTGTCTCATGTCGATGATGTGGGAAACATTATGGCCCACCTTCGATCAAGGTCACTTCCTGTCGACTTCAGCTCATTATCCAAGAAATTGACCTAGAGAATCCCTTTAGGTGCCTTAGAGCCTACATGCCTCAATGGCAGGTTCTTCATGTTCGACACGAGGTTTTCATCATTAGCCTCCGATCGAATGATTCTACTGGTGTTCAACACCGGCTCACTGATTCGCACGCCGTGGATTGTACTTATAGTACCTTGAGGACCATTGTCATTATTGGTGGTACCTCTCGCGTCTGTTAACAATTTTCATCATTGACTGGTAATTAGACGATGTTCTCGTGTGTTCGACTTCGACTCCTATATTCGCATGCTTGAACTTTTAATTTTTTTGGGTCGAGTTGGAGCGCAAGACCCCGAATTTTGTATATTGAGATCCGGGATGCATTTTGTGGATTATAATCACTACATGACTCATTCACTAGATGGCTGCGACCATGTCTGAGTCTATTTCTTGATCCCCATCAGATGGCTGCGTCCATAACTGGGATCCGGATTTTTATGTACTCTGCTATGGATGGCTGCGCCCATACCATGTACATCATGTATTTGACATATCAGTTGTACTACGTGCAGGTTCTTCCTGGTGGTGTTCCAGTTCAGCCAGTTTCGTAAAGGATTTCACCCCTCCCACTCTCTCGGGCTTCATGCTTTAGGGGGCATCTATTACGCAGTAATTTGTCACTGTCTCCCTGTTAGTCTTCCTGCTATGTCATGGGACCAAATTAATCATGCTCATGCTCTCTAATGTTGCCAAATGACCCACTTTGCCAAAGTTCCTCTATCATCGCGACTGTTGTAAAAATAAACGCGCTGATGAGCGCTCCAAAACAAACCCAATGCGCTGCCAGCGCGGAAGCACACGTGATTCCCGCGCTGGTCGAATTTCATGTGACAACGCGTCTGTTACTTATATCTGATCGCGCTGATATGACTTTCTTTGTTATTCAGCAACGATGTCAGCGCTCCAGTGCAGTTATGTACCCGCGATGATCCAGTTTGGGCGAGTTTGTTCTAACAACTGGCCTTCCAGATGACTCCAGACCTGGTTGTTGGCCTTGTAAATGTCGCCCTCCCTTCTCTGGCATGTCTGTTTCGTCATTTGAGCCACCTTCCTTGGAGATAAGCTCATCCTCCCACCATTCATGGAGACTCCTTCTCCTATTTAAGCCTCCACCATTGCCATGAGCTGCTAGTTTGGAATTGATTGTGTTTAGAGCATTGCTGATAGTGTGTGAGCTTGATAGGCAGCTGGTGTGATAAGTGTGGGATTTCTAGAGTGCTTAAGGAAGGTTGTGAAGTGTTTCCATCTTGTGTAAACTTGTGTGAGAGAGAGTTTTGTCTTGGGATATCTACCTTCAAGGGTGAATGTTTGAGGGACTTGCTGGCTGGACCCAACCAAAGGAGGATCTGACGTCAAAACTTGGTTGTATTCTCTCTTGTTTAATCAATAATAATAGACGACTATCATTATGGTTCCACTCATGTGTCTTTGTTATGATGTTTGAGTTGTATCTTTTCTGACTGATACATAGTTGCATTTCTCGGATTTTATGCTTGTATTTGTCTTGTTCTTTGCACGTGCAAGTGTCTGTTCATGGAGATCGTGAGGATTGCGACCAGCTGAAGCGAAAGAATGGAAGTGACAACCCTTCTACGAATTTAAGCATTGGATTCGAGGTAGGCTCTCATCTTGGCCTTTATTTTTCAATTAGGAACCTGCATGTTAGTGTTGCCTGATTGTTGCTATAACTCAGTTAGGCTAGAGGGATCGCCTTTGTCCGCAGAGGGGATTTACCTACACAACAGGTTGTCCTCTCATCTCCTTGTTGATTATTTTAGATTTCTTATTAGAGTTCCTTGCCTCTCCTTGTGAGCTAGATTCATCTTCAACAGATTCATAAAAACCAAGGCCAGTTTTGATAGCAGGAGACCTTTGACTACTAATAATACCATCCAAGATCTTAGTACTATCTTGAAATCGTAAGAGCTTATCCTTTCGATGTTGCTCCTCTTTTTCATGATACTACTTCTTCATGTTTTTTTCAGCTTTTCTTCCTTCTTGCAACTGATGTCTTAGTTCAAGAACTTCGTTTTCTTGCTTTTCAAAAGCTTGGAGTAGTTCTTTATTCTGCTTATTTTATTCTTCAAGATCTTCTTTTAGCGAGAGGATCATAGCTTCAAAGCTTTCATAGTAACTGGATCTATCTCTAAGTTTCTTGATTGTTGTGCTCCTTTCATTAACTTCATTTCTTAATGATGTCACTTCATCCCACAACTTTTAACATTGATCTTCCTTGTCCTTGAATAACTTCCTTACCTTGTTTCCTTCCTCTAGTTGAGCTTTTAGTTTGGTAGCTTCTTCTTTGAAGGCACATTCCCTTTTGTTCAATAGATCTTGTTGATCTCTAATTTTTTCTGTAAGCCTTTTAAATTCTGCCTCTATTTGATATCTTTCTTGCTCACCCTTAAGAGCAAATTCAGTTGTTTTGCTATCACTTTCATCATCTTCAAATGGATGGATAAATTTATCACCAAAGGATAACAAATTCATACCTGATAGTTCTTTTGCTTGTTCATATTCATTAAGAAGTGATTCTGAATCTGAAGTGCTTTTTCCAAATATTCCCCAATCAATTCTCCCACTTTCATATCTCTTCTGAGATGTCTTCTTCTTCTTAGGCGCTTTCTTCTTAAGCTTCTTTCCCATTGATCTATGGATCTCCTTCAAGCGATCAAGCTTCTACCAAAAGACCTGCTCTGATAGCAATTGTTGGAAATATTACTGAGAGGGGTGAATCAGTATTATCAAATCAATATAACTTTTTCATTTCCATATTAAGATTCATATACGCTACTTCAGTTAAGGAAAACTGCATGTATACGCAATTGTGTGTAATGCAACAAGCGTATATCCAATAAACTTATGATTCAGTTAGTTGATCCTTAATGAGTGCATCAGAACATTGTTAACCATATGAACAGGAAACAGGAGCAGTAAAATAGAACATATCATCACATAAAATCAACACACATGAACACCGAGATGTAAGTTGGAAACCTAATGTGGGTGAAAACCACCTGCTGCAATTTGTCTCTATCTTCTTTTAATAAGAAACTTCTTTTTACAATATTTCTTTACTGATGCAGTCTTATACCAGTACACACACCGCTACCTGCAAAAGGCTACAACCTTCTCTCATTCTCCAACTTCTCCTGAAAGGGAGCCACAACCCCCTTAGCTCTTGTACTAGCCGATCCTTTTACTAGTACGTAAGTGCCGGCCTACTGAATGCTCCAACCTTCACTCATTTTCTAGTTGTTACTGGAAGGGAGCTACCACCCCCTTAGCTCTTGTACTAGCTGATGTACTAGTACGTAGGTGTCGACCTACAAAAGGCTACAACCTTCTCTTTCTTCCTCTAGGTACCACGTTTCATAAATTTTCAGACTGGATACTCCTGAAGCACAACACCATAATCTAAAGGCCACGTTTCATCCAATTTTCATACTAGACCCATCAATATCATTGAGGCACACAATCAATCAACACTAGCATCATCAATCTCTAAATCACCCAATACTGATTCACTGAAACCCTGTCAACACCTACAGTCACCAGAGCACAGAGCAGAACACAAAACTCTGCAACAACATTTAGATCTAACTGTATCATCAAAAATCATGCATGAGAGTGCATACACTACTTGGAAGAGTCGAACCAGCGTGTATACGCAACTCTACCAAAGCGAACCAGTGTATATGTCATCAATTTTTTGAATCAGTTACCGGAGAATCCACGGTATGAACATTTTTATGCCAATTTGAAATGTTGGCATAAAAATGTTCATACTGTGGATTCTCCGGTAACTGATTCAAAAGATGCAAACCATAGATCTCTTAAATCCATAATCATGTCATGAATTATTTACTTATAACTTCGCCGCATTTCCTGACTTCATACATACCCAATTATTACATATACAAGGATAATATGTGTGTTAGCAATCAGAACTAGTCCATCAGATCACATAAATATAGGTCATTATGATCCTAATCCATTGTTAGATCTCATCCATCAACACTGAAACCAAGCATAATCAACCAAACTGAATATGCAAAATATTGACACCAATAAACAGTCATCAGAACTCATCAACAACCAAAACCACCTGTAACTTCAAACATCATAGCTCATATGGTATACGCTACTTAGATGTATCTAACATGCGTATGTACGCGATTTTATCATAGCCAACCAGTGTATACATCTGTAAATATTCATTCATGATTTGCAGCTATTCCAAACTTGAGTTATACCCAGATCCTAATATTTACAGAACATTACATGCGTCAGTATACAGATCTAGACTTAACAAGATCAAACCGTATAGAGATGATTCATTCCAAGCCATTAGATCTCGATCTATCCTTAGATCTTGTTTTCCATCAACCGCTGAGATTCCTCCTTATCTAAGATCAAGCAAGGTATCATGAACCCATAACCTACATACTGGATCTCATACTTCATCAAATATTCAAGATTTTCTGAATGCCTTTGCCTAATGATCTTCTTCTCCTTTTATAGTCTTAGGCCTTACTCAATACCATGGTCCAAAACCATTTAGAACCAATACTAGGGACCGAATACCTGGGTTCAACACTTTGGACACAATACCAAGGTCCAAAACTATAGGTCTAATTACCACGGACCCAAAAATAAGATTTCCCACATGTACACGCTTTTCCATGCATGAAAGTGCATGCATACGCATACGCAACTTTTGATCAGCAATCCCGCATGTATACATGCCTTTGTATATAGTGAACCTACGTGTATACCCTACTTGGTATATAATGAACCTGCGTATATACGTGACTTGGTATATAGTGAACCTGCGTGTGTACATGACTTGGTATATAGTGAACTTGCGTATATGCTTTTATTTCTTCATTCTTTGTACTCTGATCATCAATTCTTTGCTACTGACCTGCTGCACTATGATCTATCATCTGTGTGAGTTGTCATCAAGGACAACACTTGTGTCATAATGCCAACAATCTCCCCCTTTGAACTTGTTGGCAAAGCTAACTTGTCATACTAAGAACTGTCATCTTAATGAGTTGTCATTGTTCATTACATCTGAACTGATTCCTTTGAGCTATCCTAAATCCCATGTATTCTGTTACATCTGATATCTCTTCTATAGATTCTGATACCAAATTCATCTAGTTATATATAAGTGAGTTGTTCTTCTATGAATGGGTTGCCATCAAGTACAACACATGCATCATAATGCCAACACCTTTGTTATCTTTACAACTTAGACCCTCGCTCTATTTATACAATCCCATGGTCCACGGACCATGGGTAGGCCAACACTACATTTAAAACTTATGGTGGACAACCCTATGACTCTAACATACAATTTGTGCTCCGCGCTCGGAATTCGTGGAGTCTTTACAACAATAATACTCAAAACTTGGGCTTTGAGCTCCAAAACATGTTGTGGGGGGATTCCATGCCCAACATACAGCATGGCCAAAAAAAATTCCCAACACTCCCAAACCATACATAGTGGAACAAGTGAATTACATCCCTGAACTGGTCAGAGATATTTTAGAAACAATTGATCTTTGCACAACTTATGAATCCCAAGCCACCATCTACAAATTTAACATCTTCTGGCCAAAACCAATGGATCTATTCCATTGGATCTTCACAAATTGGACAACAAATTCTGAAATACATATTTTCTCTATATGATTCTTCATCGTAAAGTTTGCATCATTAGATCATCGAGAAATTTTACTTCAGGAAGGCTCATGGTTTTGGGGATCTATGGGTCTTTTCATTACCTCATGGTTCCCATAATTTGATGCAAACACCGTGACTGTTGGTGGGTTGGTTGAAGGTGTTAAGGATAATTGTTCAAAACGAGAAACTATTCCTTCAAGTTGAGGTGGAACTTCTTCTCGGGTTTTCTTTGGAGTATCAGTCATTAACCTCCAAGTTTAGCTATTCTGATAAAATAGCATAACTATTTAATTTACCCGTTATTCAGCAAAACTTCCAAATTTCCATGGAACCAAAAGGAATTAAAACCATATTTTATAACCTTCTCGCGTCCGCCACTCCACAAACCTTTAGCGCATTAAATCTCCACCATTGATCTCATGCCTCAATCCGACGATTATCGCAACTCTCGCTCACCAACTAGCTTGGATGATCCCCACCATCGACCAATCCCACTTGATCCAACGTCTATCACATAATCTCGCGTGGATTCTTGCATGATCGATATCAGGTCAACGGCGCATGAGAAAAGTAGTTTTCTCGTGCTATGTGTCACCCACTAAGGGTAATTGTGTGAAATTGTAGAATACCACTTATCACCTTTTGACCACGTGAGATACTTCTTACACCTATGAAGACCATTCTACTACTCTGATTAATGTCTGCGCTTGTTGGCATGTGAGGACCATTAGATCTATTGGATCTGTCCAATCGGATGATTCAGATCTTTTCCTGGGTTTCTCACGAATTTTTCAAGTTTCCTCCTTCCGCCAGACTTAGAACTTTTGCCAAGTTTATTTAAATACACAGTGAGTGAAGATTTAAATGCGACAACACAAGATTATACAAAACTCAACAAAACTCAAAAATATTTCGAAGGAAATAAAACCTCCGGGATTTGACCAATCATGCACAGTATCACAAAGATACAAAGAAATTCTAAATTTTACATTCCAATCCTCCTTAGCCAAAAATCCCATTCGACTAATTCAAAACTTACATAAATACCTGTAGATACAACAATCAGATCCTAAATCAATGGATCAAATATGCCTAATCCTAGTTAATATCTAATATGCATGATATTCTCCTCAAGAATCTCAACTAAGCCTAAATACTTGAATTAATTACAATGTAATTCAAATCCATGAATTCTAGCTCAAATCCTATCTAGAAAGCTTTGTAAATTGACAGCTAAAGGATCCCACTCCTTTTCTTGTAAACTTTTTTTGTATTTTTGGAATAAAATTCGAAGTCTTTTGTCTTCAAGCCTCATGCTCCTACATCATACTCCTGAGGACAAAATTCTTGATGGGCTCCTGTCAATGAGCTCTTCTACAGAACTTCCCAACTTCTGTGGCATGGCATATGTCATCCAAGTAGCATCAACAATTTGTTGACCCTTCCACTTGATCAAATATTGAAAATGCTCCTGTCCTCTTGTCTTTTTAAACAATCTCTTATCTAAAATCTTTTCCGTCTGAAATGCCTTTGTTGTAGGTAACTGTTTTACCCAATCAAACTCTTTTCTTCTTTATCTTCTGTTGTATCATCTGCATTTCTATTTTCATACATGTACAAATCAGCAACATTGAAAATTGGAGATATTCCAATGTCAGGGGGTAATTCAATTTCATATGCATTTGCAGAAAATTTCCTCAAGACTCTGCATGGTCCAATTTTCTTAAATTGTAACTTGTTATACTCCCTTTTTGGAAATCTTTCCTTCCTCAGGTGTGCTAAAATTAAATCTCCAACCTCAAAATTAACTTCTCTCTTCTTCAAATCTTCTCTACTCTTGTATTTTATGTTGCTATCTTGTAACTGTTGTTTTACCTGTTCATATATTGCTTGAATCTCTGAAGCAAAATATTCTCCTTTAGCACTTCTCATTTCAACTTTTCCCAAGTCTCTTAATTCAGACACTCCTCTTGGGTGCATTCCATAAACTATATGGAATGGACTCTACCCTGTACTCCTATTATGAGAATCATTATAAGCATATTCAGCCTGTGCCAAAATTTGATCCCACTGTTTTGGATGTTCACCTGCAAGACTCCTCAGAAGATTACCCAAGCTTTTGTTTACAATTTCAATCTGTCCATCAATCTGAGGATGATAAGTTGAACTGAAACTCAGTTTAGTATCAAGTTTCTTCCATAAATTCCTCTAGAAATAACCAACAAATCTGGTATCTCTGTCTAAAACAATGCTCTTAGGTAACCCATGCAACCTTACAATCTCCTTAAAAAACAGATTAGCAATGTGAGTAGCATCACTGGTTTTATAACATGGAATAAAATGTTCCATTTTAGAAAATATGTCAACCACAACATAAATTGAATCATTTCCTCTTTGATTTTTTGGTAAACCCAAAATAAAATCCATACTTACCATATCCCAAGGTTTATGTGGAATAGGTAATGGAACATACAAACCTGTGTTTTGGCTCATTCCCTTTGCATACTGACAGATTTTACAATTTTTTACATACTTTGCTACTTTAGATCTCATCTACGACCAGAAATAAAACTGATTCATCTGCTCATAAGTCTTGTCTGCACCAAAATTTCCTCCAAGTCCACCACTATATTTCTCCTTGATTAAATTTTCTCTCATAGAGAAATTTGGTATGCACAACTGATTTCTTTTAAACAACAATCCTTCTTGCAAGAAACAATCCAACCACTTACTTCTATCTAACAAAACAAGATTTTTACAAGCTTCAAATGCCTCTTTAAAATCTAAATCATTTTCATATAATTCTTTAAGAAAATCAAAATCAAACACTTGAATTTGACTTTCCTTAAATAGAATACTTTTTCTGCTTAAGACATCTGCTACTTTGTCTTATTGGCCATTTATATGTTTTAATACAAAATTAAAACTTTGAAGATATTCTACCCATTTTGCATGTTTCTGACTAAGCTTTGGTTGTTGCATAATGTACTACAATGCATGATTGTCTAAATAAAGTATAAACTCTTTAGACATCAAGTAATGTCTCCACTTTTTCAATGACTGCACAACTGCATAAAATTACTTATCATAAGAAGAATATTTATTTTTCGATTCATTCATTTTTTCATTAAAATAAGCTACAGGTTTGTCCTCTTGACTTGAAACAGCGCCAATAGCTTCTCCACTAGCATCACATTTCACTTGAAAATGTTTATTAAAATCAGGCAAAGTTAAAATAGGTTTTTCAATGATCTTTCTTTTCAACAGCTAGAAGTTCTTTTCTACATCAATAGTCCATTTAAATGGTTGTTTATCTTTCTTTATAGTGTCAATAATAGAAGCATTGATCTTACTAAAATTCATTATGAATTTTCTATAAAAACTAGAAAGACCATGAAAACGTCTTACCTCAAAACCACTTTTCGGTGAAGGCCACTCTATGATCACCTTTATCTTCTCTGTATGCATCTTTAATCCATCAGTAGAAACAACAAAGCCCAAATATACCAACTTGTCCTTCATGAATGATCATTTCTCTAAATTTAGCAGTAACGTTTCTTGTTGCAGCTTCTATAAGACATAATTCAAATGTCTCATATGTTCCTTTTTAGATCTGCTATAAACTAATATATCATCCAGATATACTATTACAAATTTACCAATAAATTCTTTCAGCACTTCATTCATAAGCCTCATAAATGTACTAGGAGCATTTGATAACCCAAAAGGCATTACCATCCATTCATACAGTCCTTCATTTGTTTTAAAAATGGTTTTCCATTTATCTCCTTCTGTAATCCTTATTTGGTGATACCCTCTTTTTAAGTCCAACTTTGTAAAATATCTTGCTCCACTTAAATAGTCCATCAAATATTCAATTCTAGGTAAAGGAAATATGTACCTGATTGTTATTTTTTTGATTGCTCTTGAATGAGTGCACATTCTCTAGCCTCCATATTTCTTTTGACTCAACACTGTTGACAATACAAAAGGACTCAAACTCTCTCTAATCATTCCTTTATCTAACAATTCCTAAACCTGTTTTCTTATTTCTTCATTTTCTGTGGGAGTCATCCTGTAAGTTGCTTTATTTGGTAGATTTGCCCCTATAATAAAATCTATATGATTATTGATTTTTCTAATGGGTGGTAACGCATTAGGAAAATCATCTACAATGATATCAAAATAATTTTCCAACATCTCTTGAATTTCAATTGGCAAATCAGAAATTTTAGTGGAAGTAATTATTACCTTGGGTTTTCAAATCAATGCAAAATTTACCTCATTCTCTTCAATCTACTGCAAGTATTCTTTTCCACTCAGTAATAGAGTCTTTGGATTAGATTTTCTTGATGCATCCTCTTCTTCCATAGGTAGCAATGTATGATTGGCACCATCTTTAAAAAATTTGTATGTGTTCTTTTTCCCATCATGCATAACTCCTCTGTCATATTGCCAAGGTCTTCGCAACAATATGTGACACACATCCATAGGCATCACATCACACATAATTTTGTCTTTGTAACTGCCCAACTACATCTCCACTTCACACTATTCTCTCACTAACAACTGATTTCCTTTTTGAAGCCATGACACCTTGTAAGGTGTTAGATGTTTCTTTTTCTTTAACTTTAACTTTTTCACCACTTCTGTAGAGACCAAATTATCGGTGATGCCACTATCAATTACCATTTGATAGCATTTTCCTTGAACCTTGCACACAGTCTTGAATAAAGTCTTTCTCTGCGTTGGTTCAAAAACTTCCTTTGTTGGCTTTAAAAAAACTTTGCTAACTACCAAAGATACCCCTTTCTCTGGTACATTTTCTTATTTTGGCACCTTTGCTACTTCCTCTTCAATCTTAGCAACAATTACATTTATTTGATTTGTCCCTGCGTTTTCTAGGCACTCATAGGCTCTGTGTCCCAGCTTGTTACATCTATAACATCTGATTTCTCTTCCTCTACCTCTGCCTCCTCTTCCTCTAAAAAAACTCCTTCTGTCACTTGCATCACCTTCTGTTGGTGTATGCTAATTCGAGTTGCTGCTAGCTCCATCTCTAGGTGTTGTAGGTCTTCCTCTACCAGCTTGACTTCCTCTTCCTCAGAAAGTACATCTACTTCTGGCATATTGCTTCCTCATGAGTTTTTCTTCAGCCTTTAATACAATATGAGAAGCCTCTTCTACTGTTTTAGGAGACAACACACTTATCTCATCTTGGATCTCCATTCTAAGTCCATTTATATATCTTGCAACCTTCTCATCTATATCTTGAATTTTTCTAGCTCTTATGCTCACTTTGTAAAATTCCTCTGTGTATTGTTTCACTATCAAAGACCCCTGTCTAAGATTCTGCATCTATCTAAATAATGATTGTTGATAATCACTTGGAAAAAACTTACCTCTCAACTTTGCCACCATCTTGTTCCAATTTTTAATTGGCTGCTTACCAAGTCTCCTTCTTTCTTCCTACACTCCATCCCACCAAAGTGTTGCATGTCCTTCCAATTTTGTGACGGAAAATGTCACTCTCTTTCCTTCTTCTATTTCTTCAGAATCAAAGAATTTATCCATATCATTAATCTAGTCTATCAACTCCTCAGAGTTTAAAACTCCTATATAAACTGAAACATAAAGTCTGGGTTTAGATTTGGATCCCAACATTGATTTAAAGAATCTCATTTTATGAGTAACTTCTATAGGTTCCTCTTCTTCTGAAACTTCAGCTTCAGGGTCACTGACATCTCCAGCACCTGCATCTCTTTGATTTCCCATTTCCACTGCTTCCAATCTAGCTTGTATCTATTGCATAGCTTCCAACACTTTAGCATTTGCAACTAGTATTCCTCTTCTTTGACCGCCACCACATATTCCTCCAACTCTAAAATCCATGTTGGATTTCTTTTTCTGATCTTTGAGATCCTACTCAGTGTTAGTAAGCTGCTTTGATACCACTAATGGTGGGCTGGTTGCAGGTGTTAAGGATAATTATTCAAAATGAGAAACTATTCTTTCAAGTTTGGGTGGAACTTTTTCTCGGGTTTTCTTTGGAGTATCAGTCATCAACCTCCAAATTTAGCTATTCTGCTAAAATATCAGAACTATTTAATTTACCCATTATTCGGTAAAACTTCCAAATTTCCATGGAGCCAAAAGGAATTAAAAACCCAATTCATAACCTCATCGCATCCGCCACTCCACAAATCTTTAGCACATTAAATATCCATCATCGATCTCATTCCTCAATCTGACGGTTATCGTGTCACCCACTCACCAACTAGCTTGGTTGATCCCCACAGTTGATCAATCCTGCATGATCCAATGGCTATTGTGTAATCTCGCGTGGATTCTTCCATGACCGATATCAGGTCAAGGGCGCGTGAGAAAAGTAGTCTTCTCATGCTACATGTCACCCTCTAAGGGTAGTTGTGTGAAATTGTAGAATACCACTTACCACCTTTTGAATGCATGAGATACTGCTTACACCTATGAATACCGCTCTACTGCTCTGATTAACGTCTGCGCTTGTTGGCACGTGATGACCGTTAGATCTATTGGATCTGTCCAATTGGACGATTCAGAACTTTTCCTGGGTTTCTCGCAAATTTATCAAGTTTCCTCATTCCGCTAGACTTAGCACTTCCGCCAAGTTTTCCAAGTTTATTTAAATACATAGTGAGTGAATATTTAGATGCGACAACACAATATTATACAAAACTCAACAAAACTCAGAAATATTTAGAAGGAAATAAAACCTCCGAGATTTGACCATTCATGCATAGTATTCACAGAGATACAGAGAAATTCCAAATTTTACATTCCAATTCTCCTCAGCCAAAAATCCCATTCTACTAATTCAAAACTTACATAAATACTTTACATACAACAATTAGATCCTAAATCAATGGATCAAATCTACCTAATCCTAGACAATATCTAATCTGCATGATATTCTCCCCGAGAATCTCAACTAAGCCTAAATACTTGAATTAATTACAATATAATTGAAACCCCTGAATTCTAGCTCAAATCCTATCTAGAAAGCTTTGTAAAGTGATAGCGAAATGATCCCAATCCTTTTATTGTAATTTTTTTTTTGTAATTTTGGAATAAAATTCGAAGTATTTTATCTTCAAGCCTCATGCTACTGCATCAATTGTATCAAAAATGTCAGTGTGGGTTAGGCTTCATAACCTCCCCCTACACTTTTGGCATGACCAAGCGCTAGAAGGAAGTGGGAATATTTTAGGACAATACATAAAGACATATACACAAATAATGGAGGAACGAATCTATACATTGGCTCAAATATGTGTAGAAGTGGACTTTAGTAAAGGCCTACTGGATTGTAAACATTTGATACAGAACAAGCAGAATTGGACTCAACTCCTAGATTTTGAGAACACAGCCTTCAGATGCCGAATATGATGACAAACAAGAAATCTACAAAACTCGTGCCCTGAAACCAAGAAAGAACCATGAAGGAAGAAGGAACCAGTAAAGCAACCCAAAGGATGGAAATTTCTCCCAAATGAGCTAGATGAGGAAGAGAACGAAGTAGAAAAAGTACCCACTCCTAATGTGGAAAATCAGAAATCACAAGACAATGAAGGAAAGGGGGAAGTATCTCAAGAACCAACTGATTTATAGGTCACTGCAACACAGCTAGCCAGGTTATCAGAAGAAAAGGATTATAATGGATACAAACGACATCACACATCAAACAATTCTGATTGAGACAATGAAACTCCAAGAATAGAAGAAGGAAATCAGCTAGCCATCGTCTCCCCATCACCATCTCAAGGAGAATGGTGAAAGTTTGAAAAAATAAATGGAAAAAAGTTTAATCTTTTCTCTTCATATGATTAGTCGATTATTTTGTAACAATTTATGACCATCGGTCCTTGACTAGATGATGGAATGCTTTCAAGCATATGCAACATGTAATTTTGTTTTCATTAACAAAATTATGATTTTTTATTGGGAAAAAATACTATGTGCATATACAAAAGTTTAATTATATATGTGCATATATGGAGGCTTCCATATATGTGCACATATACAAAAAATTCCATATATGTGTTCATATAGGGAAGCTTTCACAAATGTGCACATATATGAAAGCTTCCATATGTGTGTGCATAGACGGAAGCTTCCATATATTCACATAGTTTTATATGTGCATATATATGGAAGCTTCCATATATGTGTGCATATATATCTATGCACACATACGGAAGATTCCATATATGTGTGCATACATGAAAGCTGCACATATATAACTATGCTCATAGATGGAAGATTCCATATATACATTATGTTCATATACAACTATGCACGTAGACAGAAGCTTTCATATATTCACATATATTATGTGCACATATGCATACATATACAACTATGCACATAGATAAAAGCTTTTGTATATGTTCATAGTTGTATTTGTATAGCTTCTATATAGTTTCACATATATGGAAGATTCTATATGCTTTTGTATATGCACACATATATGGAATTTTCCTTATATGAAGATATATACAGACACTTTTGTTTTGTGCATAGTTGTATATGTGCACATATATGGAACCTTTCATATATGAAAACATATATTGAAGCTTTAGTATATGTGCATAGTTGTATATGTGAAACTTTTGTATATATGTGCATAGTTGTATATGCATAGCTTCCATATATATGCACATATACGGAAGCTTCAATAAATAGCACACATATGGAAGTTGAGGCTTGGTCAGCCTCGATGCTCACAAACCATAGTGAAATACGACCAATGCTCCTTCTTGGTCAGCCTTGACACTCACCAAGCACATATAAAATCTCACCTCCAATGTGGTCTGAAGTCTCCATCGGGCACAAGTGCTTAAGACCCAACCCTAGTAACATCTTCTGGCAAATAATGCTTATCCAATCTTCTTGGTAAATGTTTTGGTCTTAGAAAATAATTTTATTTTTAGTATATGTATATCTAACTGTAACTCAGATGACATGTAGTAATTTTGATATTATCTTTAAAAATCTTCCTAAAAGTAAACTAGCTAGAGAATGTATGGAAGCTTCCATATATGTGTGCATATAGGCATATCTTCTTAATATGAGCATATATACGAAGGTTGTGTGTATACAACTATGCACATATATGGAAGTTTTCGTATATGTGCGAATATACGGAAGCTTCAATATATGTGTGCATATACGAAAGTTTCCCTATATGTGCACATATATAATTATCCATATATACATAAGCTTTTGTATATGTCTGCATATAAGGAAGCTCCTATATACGTGTGCATATACATAATCATTTTGAAACTTCCATATATGTACACCTATATAGAAGCTGCAAAAATACAACTATGCGTATATACAAAAGCTTTTGCCTATGTGCATAGTTGTATATGTTTTCATATGTGTGCATAATATATGCGAATATACCAAAGCATCTGTTTATATCCATAGTTGTATATGCACATAACATGTATATGGAATCTTTCATCTATGTGCATAGTTATATATGTATATTTTTCATATATGCACACATATATGGAAGCCTTTGTATATACACACATATATGGAATTTTTCATATATGTGCATGGTTGTATATGCACACATACATATACTCATATACAACTATACGCATAGCCAAAAGCTTCCATATATGTGGCATATGCACACATATACAACTATGTGCATAGATGGAAGCTTTCATATATGTACACATATATGGAATCTTTCATATATCTACACATATATGGAAGCTTTCGTATATGTGTTGTTTAAGTTTCCATTTCTCCATGACAAGGCATCCATAGGTGTTGTGGTTGTGGGGAGAGGGTTTCTGATCAACAGACTGAGCATCAATGGTTGGAGGACTATTAGAACTTCCTTCATTTGCAACATAATACTCTTGGCCTTACATGCCTTTGTCTTGCCCGTCCCCTACCAAGGTGACGGAAGGAGAGGGAGAGTAGATTTGATGTGAGAGTAAGTATTCTTATTGTTGCTCTATACACCACTTATTTGAAGTGCTAGAAGAAGTAGAGGACATCATGTTGAAAGGAAAATTGGTACCGATGTTTCTTGAGAGACGTCAAACCATTGTTCTTATGCAATTGGAATAGGTGTTGGATTTGGACACTTTATGTTCAAAACGAGAGTGAGCTAGCTCAAGGTACTAGAGATGCCTTGTTAGCAAATTATGAATAGCCCTGAGGTTTTCATTGATTCTTCATCTCTCTGGTACTTCCAAGATATCTACAATGTGTCATTAGGGGATTTTTGAGGTCTAAAATGGGCCTCCTAAGAAAATTATAAAATAATAATGGAAATAATAAAATAAGATTAGATTACATCATCAAATTTTAGAGGGAAAAAAGAAAAAACTATTTTTTCAACTCGTATTTTCAACTTATCTCCCTATGGGTTTACTCAAATTTCGAGTGGAAAAACTCTTTGGATGAAAAATTTGATTCCTCATCCAAGGAGTACCCATGTTGCATACTTTTGATGGACCCTACTACAAAAGAAAAAAGAGAGAAATATATGAAAAACATGGTTGCAATCACGTTTTTCATGTATTTCTCATTTTTTGTGTAGCAGGGTCTATTGAAAGTATGTAGCATGGGTACTTGTTGGATGAGGAATTAAATTTTGCATCCAACGAGTACTCCTGCTCGAAATTTGAGTAAAACCTTAGGCAGATAAGTTGAAAATATAGTTGGAAAGGCAATTTTATTATTTTATTATTTTTTAATCTTTTTACTTTTTACTCCAAAAATGGTGAATCATCCCCCATGGTTGACATCATCATCTTGAATCTATTGGTTCTTATAAATTTTATTTTGGTTGTACATTTTTCTTAGGAGGCCCATTTTAGACCTCAAAATTCTCCTAATGTTGATATGCTCAAGGATGCCAAGGTCAAAGAGGACCATTTGGTCATCGCACCATGGAGAGCTGGGAGGGTGTCATCTTCCCCTACCGCCACATTGAACATGGCCCCATTCCCTCACCATGGAAGCATGTTGGAATAAATATAGGCTTATACAAAGGCTTCAATATGAATATCCTTCTATGTGCCATTTTAATGCTTATTCTTATCCATTTTTTGGGGAAATTGTTTCCTTTCTACACTAATAATGTCATACAAGATAAGAATACTACACAAGTACTACTAAGCATGGGGTTTCTCAATAGTGGATGCAACTCCTTGTAGGAAATGGAACTCCTTGAACATATTAAGTTAGAGAAACCATGATCCTTTTTTTTCTTTTTCTTTTTTCAATGATGCAATTATACTATCTTTCCATATATGCAGAAGTTGCACACATACGGAAGAAGATTTCCATATATATGTGCATATATAGAATTTGGACATATATGGAAGCCATATTTTGTATATGCATCTTCCATATATATGTACATACACCTAAGTTGCATACAGAAACCATCACTTCCATATATATGTGCATATATAGAAGTTGTGCATATACAAAAGATGGGTTTTGTATATGTGCAAATTTTGTATATGCACGTATATATGGAAGCATGGATATACAAAAAATGTATTCCATATATGCATAACTTCTATATATGTACAACTTTTGTATATGCACATAGATATGGAAGTGTGCATATATAGAAATCACACATAAGAAAAAATGCAAATGTATTTATGAAAGCCGACTTCTATATATGTACTTGCATATCTATATGCATATAGAGAGGTCCAAAAATGGAATATGGTTTCTATATAGATATTGAAGTCATATTTCATATATGCATGCTTCTATATATATGTGCATATACATTAGTTATATATTGAAGATGGTTTCCATATATGTGCAGATTTTGTATGCACATAATATAGAAATGTGCATATATAGAAGATGACTTTCGTATATGTTCAACTTTGTATATGCACATATATATGAAATTCATATTTCCATATATAAATAATCTATGTGTATACAAAATATGAGTTCTATATATATGTGCATATACAAAACTTGCACATATACAGAAGTAATCTTTCGTATATGCACGATTCCATATATATGTATATGCATGCATATACAGAAGATGGCTTCCATATATGCCTAACTTTTATATATGCACAAATTTTGTATATGCACATAGATATGGAAGCATGCATATACATAAATCGCACATATGCAAAAATGCAAGTGTATTTATGAAGGTCGATTTCTATATATGTACTTGCATATCTATATGCATATAGAGAGGTCCACGCAAGGAATATCATTTTTTATCTAGATATTGATGCCATATTTCGTATAAGCATGCTTCCACATATATGTGCATATACAGAAGATGGCTTATGTATATGTGCAACTTCTATATATGCACATATATATGAAACCCATAATTCGTATATACAGAAGTTGCACATATACGGAAGATGAGTTCCATATACATGCGCATATATCGAAGTTGTGAATATATGTACATATATCTTTCATATATGCACATTTTGATATATATGTGCATATACATAACATGCATACAAAATTCATTGATTACATATATATGTGTATATACAAAAGTTGTACATAGACAGAAGATAGTTTTTGTATGTGCAACTTCTGTATATGCACATATATATGGAAGTGTGAATATAAAAAATATGACTTTCGTATATGTGTAACTTCTATATATGTGTCTAGTCAATTTAACGTCTTAAATTGCTCTACATAAATTATCAATCCGGGTATCGTAAACTGATGAAGTGTGGTGCACCATATGTGCTTAGTTAACATTTTTCTTACTTAGTTGTTTTATAGATTTTATTTTGTTTTGGGGTTTTGTTTTTGTTGGTTTCCTAAAGTATCTAATGCAAATGGAAATATTAATCAAAGTTTTCAAAAAGGTTTTCAAACTGCAATGATGAAATCAATTACTAAGAGAAAATAAAAATGTACCTAAATTCTAATTAAACCAAACAGTGAGCTAGTGACTATGAAACCCAGTATCCTTGCTGCTGTATAAAAAGAAAACTGAAATTAAAGAAATTCAAAAACTATAAGTAAATTAAACTAAATCATATTACATCAACTCATATTCTAACCCCTCACCATTCGACTCGCTCTGGCTATAGGAGGTAATCATAAACAAATTGAGTAATCTGATATCTAAATTGCATAAAATGAAACTAAGATCAAACTACGCATTCATACTTCAATCCCTCACCATTCGACTCGCTCTAGCTATAGGAGGTAACTAAAAATGACATGAGTAATCTAATATCTATCTTGCAAAAAAGTAAATAAACAAAACAAAACTGAAAGAAATAAACAGCGCTGGAATTAGAACTAAGAAAATAAATCAGCAGAAGGACAAGATAATTCCATCATGTCATTAGTCATTAAAAAGCTATGTGCATTACTAATCTACAATCAGCTGGTTGAACACACTTGCATGAATTAAAATTGCATGAATGAAAAATCTAATCTATCAAACTTGAAAGCAATCAAATTTCTATCACTCAGGTTGTTCCCTTTGACTCCTAAGGGAATACGACCGAGGTAACCACAAACCAAGCTTTGGACTGCAAGTCCTAGCCTACCAGCAGTCAGAGAGGGCTCTCTCTTTGGGATTTAGCTTTGTTTAAGGAATGATTTTAGGCTAGATATGATGCACATGGGTTTTGATTTGGTTTAGTGGGATGGTTGATATAATCAAGTAGAGTTGGCATGCAAAGTGTAAGAAGTTCAAACCATTGGGCATGGAGTCCATGAATGTGAACTGAAGGGTGTGCTTTCTTTGGTAGAAGAGGGGAATATGCAGCAGGATAGCTACACATGGCACAATGATTTATGTTGGAACAAGGATGAAATGGAGGTCACGGAATGAGAGGCAATTAAGGATCTCTCATCCAGCCAAAGAGGGAAAAAGGATGAAGGCTGAATAGGGAAATGAAGAATTCCTATACAACATTCATATGTGAAAGAAACAGCTTAAACATGTTTAATTAAAAATGCATATTCATCACTGTTTCAGAGGAAAACATAGAAAAGTTACAAGAATTGAGCACAAAGGGCATGAAAACCAGTTCTGATCTATTCCTTTTTCCTGCAAATTAGATTATGATATTATAGATGATACAGTTACATATAAACTGATAAACAGAGGGAGGAAATACTTATTGAACCGTGAGAAAGCACGAGAATTCCATATCAAGTTCTTCATCCATTAAAAGCACAACTAGCTAGTTCAGATGCAAACATTCCAACAATCTTTGATTACAGAAGTTCTTAATATTTACAGCGCAAGTCTCAAATGAGAGATCAACCAACAACCCACCAACCCCAATCACATTGTTCAGGGCTGTATTTATAGGCAAAATATCTACAAAAAGATCTGCTAGAAGATCTGAGGAAATAAATGCAGTTAACCTAACTTCTCTTGCAAGTAATGTAAAAATATCTATCTAATGCTGCGCTGGGGGCAGCTGCTTCAAAAAATGAGGCTATCTGTCTTTTGTTGTTATGCGCTGGCCATTCACCATAACTGCGCATTAGTCTCTGTTCCACTACTCTTTAGTGGCTTTAATGTGCATTCACTATGACTTGAGAGCCTTAGGTAGCTTCACCGCTTTCTTATTGTCGATCTGATACTCTTTGCCGCTTCATTGATACTCTTTAATTGAATCTGGGCTTCCTCTTTCCTCTGATATGCTTGAAATTATCAAATCGCCCCTTTTCTACCCTTTCAAGGCAAAAATAACTGCTGCAAAATAAGGCTTTCCATTTTTGCCTAAGCGCTAATCGTGCATCGAAAACTGCCTCAGATTTTGATTCTGGGCCTCCTAAGCATCGATTTGCACTTTGCATGCTTTTCTTTTGGTGGGTGATGTCAGCATGACGTCAGTGGTACGATGGATGACGTCAGCAGTGGGGCCCAGTACAGCGGATGACGTCAGCAGGGTGACGTGGCAGGGTGACGTGGGGCTTACGTCATGCAGGGGGAAGCGGTGTGGTGACGTGGTGCTTATGTCATGCAGGGGGAAGTGGTATCCGGTTTCAGGTGCATCGCTTTTGGGCATAGGTGGTTTGAGAGGAGTGGGCTCCGCCAT
This sequence comes from Pinus taeda, assembly GCA_000404065.3. Taxonomy (NCBI): domain Eukaryota; kingdom Viridiplantae; phylum Streptophyta; class Pinopsida; order Pinales; family Pinaceae; genus Pinus; species Pinus taeda. The sequence goes on along the minus strand of APFE030908057.1, from coordinate 27,051 downwards.
AGCCGGGAGGGTGACGCGTGGCGGGAGTACAACGGGAAAACTGCCCATCTCCCGGACGCTAACCCTCAGCACATCGGGGCAGGAAAAGACCCACCCACCGTAGATCTCAGGGTGCGGGCAATCGGACAGCTGGCAGGACAGGTAAGGCGGTGGAAGGATAGGGATGGGGCCCGTGGCGCCTTTATTGATTATTTATTTTCAGTGAGGGCGGAAAACTTTAGGAAAGTGGGTTTTTAAGAGGGTAAAAAGGGAAAACATGAGATCAGAGGGAGGTTTTTATGCCATGGAAGGAGTCCAAAGGCATTGAAAGACGGATTTTTAAGACAAAGGAGGGTTCTTACTAAATTTCAGGCAAACTTAGTAATTCCCAAGGGATACTCTATGGTTATTTTTCAACCACGGGGAGGGGATAAGTATATAGGGGAGTTGTTTAACATAGTTTTAGTAGGGGAAGGGGAGATAGATAGGGAGTTACATAATAAAATTAGCAATTAATATGACTTGGTGAAATGGAAATGTAAGGGAAATGATGGATTGTGTAAAGATTAATTTTACACAAGAAATGTGGCTTCTTTTCACTTAGTCCACTCAAATGTCAACTTGGTTTTTTGATAAGGGTGGAGTGAAAACAAGATTGGTTGGGCAGATCACAAGGTCCTCAAGGGGATGTTAGTAAATGATTTCTGAGGGGATGAAGGGGAAGTTAGTCATACTTCCTTGTTGTACCACCAAACAACTGCCATGGTGCCAATGCCATAAGTGATATGAGTCCTTCTTGACAAGATCACAAGTGATTACCAATCTGCTTCTGCAACCTCAAACTACCTATCTAGCCTAATACACCTAACATTTTTTCTTCTTTTGGTTTGGGTGCACTTGAATTAGCAAACCCATCTTATCAACTTTTTTCTTTTAACTGGCCTCCTATCTACATCTATACTTATTTCATCCAGGGGCTCAGGTTAGGCTGTTGAGCACCCTTATTCTCTACCTAGCTAGTAGTCTGCCAACCTTAAACTGTTTGCACAGATAATGATTCTCTATATTCTACAACAGGAAATTGAAACCTAGGGAGACCAAGATTAAGCTGTTTGGACCTCCCTTTAACTGAAAATTCTTCAAAAATGGAATAACTCATCAAAATTGGAATGCAGCAGAGGCACTTAGGCTAGCAGACTCTCATGGACACTTCTTTGGCCTCAGTATCAAATATGGAACACTGCAGCCTGCGGAGTATGACATATTTGGCATGAAAAAATGTCAATCATGAAAGATGAACACCTGCTATGAGCAGGAGGCTAACACAAATGACATAATGAAATCAAAGCGAAATTTACAAAATGAAATCTACTCTAGCTTACATTCTAATATGCTCCATGACATCTACTTCACATCTCCTTCCATGTTGAGAACATCAAAGCTTTATTCAAATTCTTCAAAATTATAAAGTACAACAAAGCTCTCCAAAGATTTCAAAAGCCATCAAGGAAGAACTACAAACTCCAAGCTAAAGAACTCCAAACTCTAAGCTTACAAGTTGAGACTAATAAGCTAACAAATGAAGGAGAGAGATCTCCTATTTATACAAAAAGATGAGAAGCCATCTCATTAATGAGAGTCCATGAATCTCTCCCTCTACCTCTAAAATCCTAATCAAAATAAGAACTGATAAGACACATGCCTTCTTAGAGTTACAATACAATTAGGAGATGACACATATCCTCATGATCCCATGATTCTTTCCACTCAAATTCGAATTTGGCCTTAGAGTGCCACATAAGGGTCTTCTAGAAGCTTCCTTTCAACCTACACATGTCAACAATCTCAACCCATTGGTTAGGTATAAGCTTATGCACATTATTTCCTAATTTTTAACCACAAATTCACTTAAAAGGCTTAGAATTAATAAAGATTGGAAAAACATAAATGTGGCCCAATGATAATGAAAGTGGGATGAATGTGGTGACATAGTAGTGAAATGGAGGTGATATAATGGACATAATAGTGAAAGTGTAATGGAAATGAATGACATTTTCAAGACTCAACAGTAGCAAAAGACATCTTGTAATGCGACTAGGGGTAACAAGTTTATTCATTAAAAACCTGATAACTACATGACCAGTATGTACAAAGGTAGGATACCCGGTAATGTAGTGCCAGAATTTGTTAATGGCATAGATGACAGCAAGGAACTCTTTTTCAATTATTGTGTAATTTAATTCAGCAAGAGCCAAATTCTTACTAACATAGTAAACTGCATATGGTACCATGTCCTCTTGATGTCCTAATACTGCATGAATCGTTGTTTAGGAGGTTACATCACAGTCACCTGTCCACACAAAATCTGAATCTTTTGTTAGTAATTGAAAAAGTGGATGTGCTACTTTAAAATTTTTCTATAAAACTCTTTTAATAATCAGCACAACCAATAAATCTGCGTACCTGCATGCGTGTTTTGGGTGTCGGGAAGTGTAGAATTACCTTTTATTTTCACTGGGTCCATCCGGATTCCTTCAGCTAAGAGAAAAATGTCCAAAACCAATTCCTTCCTCCATCATCATATGGCATTTTACCGTACTCAAAGAGAGACGTGCCTGTATACACCTTTCAAGAACTTTCTCTAAAAATTTTAGCCCTTCTACAAATGAATCCCCATATGGAGTAAAGTCATCCATGTAAATTTGAACACTATCATCCACCAAATCATAGAATATCCCCAAAATTTCCCTTTGGAACGTTGCAGGTGCATTACATAGGCCAAAAGGAAGGACCTGGTATGTGAATGTTCCCTAGGGGCATGTGAAAGTGGTTTTTTCCTAATATTTAGGAGCTATCTAGATCTGGTTATACCCAATAAATCCGTCTAGGAAGGAGAAAAACTTTTTGCTAGCCAATGTGTCCAGAACTTGGTCAATAAATGGTAAAGGAAAATGATCTCTCTATGTTGCTTTATTTAATTCTCAATAATCCATGCATATCCGCCATTTACCATTTTTTGGGGGACCATTACTAATGGAGAAACCCATTGGCTATCTAAAATGGGGTAAATAAAACCTACATCAAGTAATTTCTGAAGTTCTTCTTTTACAACATTTTTTAATGCAGGGTTCATCCTTCTCTAAGGTTGTCCCATAGGACGACAATATTCCTTAATGTATATATGATGGGTACATAAATTAGTAGGAATCCCCTTCATGTTTGAGTAAGCCCAGGTGAAGGCTTCTTTATGTTTCCGAAGGACATCTACAAGTTTCTTCTTCTGGGATTCTGACAAGTCTAGATTAATATTTAGGGTTTTTCCTGGTTCTAATTCCACCGGAACACTTCCATGGGGTGCATCAACAAGTAGCTCCTCTGATCCTTCTGTTGTTTCAATAGTTTCCTGTGTCTCACAGCATAGGACAGATTCTATGAAGGAGGTGATTACATCATCCTCTTATTCCATTTTTAACTGAAGGGCCTGTCCAATAGTGAGGATTGGTCTTAATTCCTCATTTTCCATTTGAGGCTCTTTCTTGGATAAGAATATCTTGCTACTTGCTAGTTTTGAGGATGGGTTTGGTTCTGCAGGTGGGTATAACACTAAGTTCTTAGTGTTGTGCCCATTTGAAATAACCATGTGCCCTAAATGACACCCAATGTAAGAATTTACAGTAGCCAGCCATGGTCTACCTAAAATCAGAGGATGGCCGCCCACCGAAGATTGCATATATAGAACAAGGAAATCTATGGGATAGTGCCATGAATCCACTAAAATTGTTACATCTTCTAATTTCCCCACTGGTTTTATTGTAGATTGATCTGCCAGTTCCAACATTGTAGGTGTGTGTTTCAAGTTACGAAGACCTAATGTATGCATCGTTTCAGTGGTGATGATGTTAATGGCAGCACCTAGGTCTACCAACACATTCGAAATCTCTATCCCATTAATTTGTACTATCAGAATTGGGTTCCTTGGATCTCCATACTTTTCAGGCATTGACTTCCCCATCATAAAATCTGATAACTTTCCCATGACATGAATAGTAAGGGGGTCTTTGGATTTCTTTATAGGTTTCTGTGAACAATATTCCCTAAGAGTCTTTGCATATATCCAATACATCCTTCATAGCTTGTAACAAGGGAATTTTGACAAATAAATTTTATAATTCACCCAATAAGTCAAATTCAGCTTGAGGGCTTGATTTATTCAAAGTTAGTCTCTCTGGATAAGGTGGTTCAGATTGATGTTGTTTTTCAGGAGGCGCCTGGTTTCTATCAATTTGCTTTGGCTCTTTATTAATTAATTCTGATTCCTTACCTTCACTATCAAGTTGTTCAATGATAACTGGAGGAGGTTGAACATTGACTATCTGTCCTGATCTCAAATTCATCTCATACAATTCTACAGTAGAAATGCTATACGAAGGTAGGTTAAGAGTCTCGGTTTGATGAACTCCCTTATTATTGGGATTCAGGTTGGGTTGTATTGGAAGCTAACGACGGGCAGGTTGACTACTAGGAGGCACATTAGAGGGTAGTTGGAGTTGTTGTTGTGGCATCAGCTGAGGAAACTTCCCAGGAGAGGATCCTTGCCAAGTTGGAGCCCATGGGGAGCTCGAACTAGCTTGAGGGTTCCACTGCTTCCAAGGTGGAAACTGGTATTGTGGCCACATGGGAGGATAGGGCATGGACTTAGGATTCATATTGAAATTAATGAAATATTGAGATGGATTTGAGTACATACCTTGATTTCCCATTGGTGGTTGAGGCTTCCATGGCTTTCTAGACCCCATGAGGTACAATTGCTCTGTGTCTTCCCCCATCCCTTGAAATACCACTTTTAGGCATGGAAATGAGGGACATGAGATCGTTGCATGATTTAATTCGTAGATTGTACATTCCTCTATAGAGTTTAATGGACACTCCCTCTCTGGATGCTTCTTTCTACACTTTGAGTAGAATATAGTCATGGTCCTGTCCAGTTCTAGCTACTTCTGTTTTACATGTAGCATATCCATCTATGCCAACAAAATACTCAGGATATCTATTCTCAAATTGTCTAGTAGGTTCCCGATTTTCTGCCTTCGTAACACCCCCTCCAGACACCTTTGTTGAGTGAATCCCTTGTCTATTTCTTGTGAGCCCCCTCGACCACTGAATACATAGTTCGTGGAGAACTTCGAAGCTTTCCTTGGAGATGTCTTCCTTTCCTACGATGTTCAACAGTTCCAAAGAGTCCTCATGAAAAGCCCAGAGGAGGATGATTTTTAGAATCTCTTTATCCAGGTCAGAGTGACTTGACCTCTGTAATGTGTACTTAAATCATTCCACACAGTCTTCCAAGCTATCGTCTTATTTTTGTGTGAACTTAAAAAGTTCCTCCTTGATGTTCCGGGATTTGTAGTAATCTTGGTATTTTTCCAAAAAAGTTGTTTGCATATCGTCCCATGTGGAAACAAAGATTCCTCCAAGGCTCATGAAACATCACAAAGCCGTCCCTTTTAATGTAGCAGGGAAAATTTTTAGCTTCTAGGCATCTATCATGTAGTCATACCCACGAAACACTATGTCAAATTTGAATAAAAACGTGTCGGGGTCTTCTGAAACAAGCCCATGAAAGCTGGGTAGGGCTGCTAATGGAATAGGCTTTATGGGCGCACTAGCTCCCAGATCCCTAATCGGATATTCGATGGTGGAAGTTGTAGGAGCCATAAATATCCTCCAATAACCGTTGGGTAGTTCAACAAGCTCTGTAGAAGATGGTTGAGGTTCTCTTACCACTTGGGTTTGGGTTGCTTTGACAACACTTCCTCGGTCCCTTGGTGATGCAACTGCCCCTTCATTTCCTTCTCCTTCATCCTGATGACTTGACCCCTCAGCTACGACCTCCTTTCCTTTGTTGGAGTGATCTAACCTTGTCAATGTTCTGCTTACAACCTCTTCCCCTTCTATTACCAGGGTAAGGTTCCCTTGGTCAGGTATACTGTTGGATGTCTCCTCAACTACTAGAAGGCCTTATTGTGTCGAATCACCACAGAATGTTGTAGACAACACTGGTTTCTCTACTGATTGTCCCTCAGACTTTACTCTCCATGCACCTGGTCTCACAGCTGCACGAGAGGATGCTTCTCATTCGGCTTTCGCTATAATTCACTGGATATAGGTCTTTCTTCCCAAGTCTGGTCCTCCCCTTTTTGGGGCTCTTCCTCTGCCCCTCTTATTTGGTTCTTTGTTCATACAAATTTTAATATAATAGAAGGCTGGGTATCAACCTACAATGCTCTAGTCTTGAAGTAAGGTGTCAAAGGACCATTCCTTCCCCATGACAAAACAACTTACAAAAAAGGAGAGATAGCTAAAAAAGCACATGAATCTAGGGTTCAGGGCTCGGAGCAGGGCGTCAAATGACTCCTCCCTCAATAGGAAAAGAACCAGGAACAAACACACACCTCCGAGAAGACCTAATACTTCCAGATCTGAAGCATGGCATCAAAAGACTCCTCCCTCCCTAGGGTAAAATCTAGGGTTTCCCGAAATTAAAACGCACAAGGGTTTGAAAGAAATAAATCTAACTCGAGGCCTGGAGCAAGGCGTCAAAAGACTCCTCCCTCCCTAGGACAAGAGAGTGGCCCGATTAAAACAGGAAAGAAAATAAAAACAAGCAGAAAGAACACCTATGCTTAGGACCTAGAGCAGAGTGAGAAAACTCGTTCTCTCCTCGGGACAAGAGATTGACCCTCTGGTTGGTCTGGATCATGTCTCGCACCTCAATGATGCCAAAATGTTGGTGTCCAGGTATGAACAATCTATTCACCCTTTTACTACATTAATTTATCAATCCGGGTGCGTATCCTTTCAAGGCAACGTGCAAGGTATATGTAGGGGCAAGAGTACCATCTGTTCCAACCAGGGGTTCGCGATTAAGATTCAAAACATTACTGTAAAAATAAACTAGATACAGAACTCAAGAAAAGTAATTTACAGGAATTAGCAAGCTGTAACAGCAATCATAAAATGATAAACAACACACATAAATATGCAACACCTAATCAAATGAGCAGGCCCAGCTCTTTGATCAGGGCTGTGTTAATCACAACGAAGAATGGAACAGAAAAAGAGATGATATTTTATTAATCTATAAAGGGATATTACAATATCAATGGGGAGTCCCCCAATTACAAGAATAACTTGTGTTTTATACACAGCGAGGGAGAACAACATATTTCCCCAAAACCTAGTAACTGTATACCGAGAAATGTACATTAGTTTGGAATGGTACCAACACCAGATAGACAAGATTAGCAAGTGGTCCAAGAATGGTTCGGGGATCTATGAATCCAACTACACAGCTTCCTTATGGCTAGTCATTGCTGTGAATTGCTGATCTGTTGCGGGACACTATGAGATTGGTATCTATTCTCCAGAAGCTGCGATCAAACATATGTTTTAGTGTTGTGAATAGGTAAACCCCGTGACTTTACTTCATTAATAAAATATTCCAATAGACAGCAAAGGGGTGATTACCTCGTGGATTTATCATAGTAAACATAGGTGAATAAATGCAAAAATGTCAAAAAGGGTGATGAAAATGCAACAGGAAGATAGCCTTATTTGGTGCCCAACATATTGGCCAGAGCGAGCTTATGAGGTAGAGAGTTGATTATACTTGTGCCGGGATTGTTCTAGTAATAAAAAGCATTGTATTTTCATATTGGATTTCTGATTAATGTAATATAGATAGTCTGGGTTTTGAGAAACTTCTTTCCCCATAGAAATTTTGTGTTATGTGTTATTGATTATCTTCCTCTTACTGAATATTGTTTTCATCGATCTATTGGTTTCTGATGTTGAGAGTAGAAGTAGATTCTTGTCTTGTGTTTTAGTAAATTACATGAGACATTGAATCTACAGGAAAATCTACATGGTATTGGAGCTAAAGACATTATACTAGAGGATTTTTCGAGTTTGGTGTTACAGGTGAAATTCCAAGTTGCAATTCATAATTTAGAATTGGAAAATGACTTTCTATGGTTTGAGACTCGGGTATGCCTTGGAAGGAAACTCAAATTACATAACATGGAAGTAAAGGATGGAAATAGTGATGGAGGACAATGGTCTCAAGGAATTCATTGATCAAGACATTCCTAAGCCACCAGCATTAGATGCTAATGACCTAGCTGAATGGAAGAAGTGTGTGGGAAAGGCAATGTAGATTATTCTTGATGGAGTTCAAGACCACATTGTCTCGAGTATCCATGGCAAGGAAACTCCATACTCAATGTGGAATACATTAACAAACCTGTTTCAGAATAAAAGTGACCATAGGAAGTTGGCACTAAAGGAAAAAATCAAAAAGATCAAGATGGAGAAGGGCGACTCAATTCAAAAATACTTGACCAAGTTCACTCATTATTGAGATGAGCTTGGAAGTGTTGGGATTACTATTTCCGAGGATGATATGGTGAGCCTAGCTCTTCTAGGAATCCCCAAGAGTTGGCATATTTATCATGACTATGTTAATGGGAGGGAGAAGCTACTAGATTGGGAACGACTGTGGTCAGATTTGATGCAGGAAGAGATTAGAAGGAACACCAGAGATGATTCCTCATCAAAGACTAGTGATGAGGAAAATTGTGCCTTAGCGTGTAAGTAAAATAAAGGGAAGGGGAAGGTGTCCATTCCAAATTGGATTCTTGTCACAGAGGAAAGAATAAGGACATGTCGAAAGTCAAGTGCTTTCATTGTGACACACTAGGACATTTTGCTACAAATTTCTACTCAAGAAGTCCAAGAAGAAGCCCTCGGGAGGAGCGGCGGGTGAGGCTCTTGCCTCTCAATTCGAATTGGACTTTGCCCTCATTACATGCATGTTTTCATCAATGATGGGTAGTGTATGGTAACTAGATAGTGGAGATTCATTCTACATGACTGGCAACAAGGAGATTTTTAGTGACCTAGAGGAGAAAGATATCCAGATGCATAACAATGTGGGTGACAACAGGAGGTATAGTGCTACTGGATTGTGTATTGTTATATTTTATAGGGATTTGGGTGCTCCTCTCACCTTGAGAGATGTTATGTATGTTCCTAGGTTGAAGATGAACTTGGTATCCATTTCCATGATGGAGGATAGAGGCTGTGATGTGATCTTTAGTGAAGGAAAGGAATTCCTTCATCACATAGCCACGAGACAAGTAAAGAGGATAGGGATTTGGGTGAAAAATCTCTACAAGTTGGAGGTAGAAGAATTTTTTCCTTGAGCACAAAAGCATAAAAAGTGCATAGCCGAGACATTGGCGAGTTGTGGCATAGGCGGTTAGGTCACTTGCATCATGGAGCTTTGAAAATCATGTTGTTGATTTCTATTGGTCTTCCCAAAGGTACGCTATAGCAAGTTGATACATGCAAGGGGTGTACTTTGGGAAAATTCACCAAACCTTCCATTCATGATAGAGACAGTTGAGCATAGGAGATTCTAGAGTGAGTCCATTCAGATCTGTGTGGACCATTCTCAATAGCTTGCATGACCAAACATAGGTATTATGTTATATTTGTTAATGATTTTTCTCGTAAATGTTAGATCTTTTTTATGTAGAAGAAATATCAAACTTTTGCAAAGTTTTGTGAATTTAAAGCATTGGTCGATAAAGAGTCTGGAAAGAATGTTAAATCTCTAAGGAGTGATAATGGTGGTGAGTATGTCTCAAATTATTTCAAGAACTTTTGTGCGGCATAAGGGATTAAATGGGAGTTGAAGACACCTCGTAACCCACAACATAATGGGGTGGCTAAAATGAGGAACATAAGCATTATAGGGGTAGAACGAACGATGTTGCATGATCAGGGCCTATCACTACACTTGTGGGTTGAGGCATGCACCACAGTTGTTTATTCACAAAATAGAAGCCTGCATCAGATTTTCGGGATGAGTACACCAGAGGAGTCTTTCTCAGGGAAGAGACTAGATGTTGGTCACTTTAGGATTTTTAGGTCATCAGTATATTTCCATGTGACCAAAGATGCATGAAAGAAGCTTGAGCTGACAACATAGTTGGGGATATTTGTGAGGTACAATGATACACCTCACAACTATTGGTTGTACCTCTCGACCAACAGGATGACAGTGGTTCGTAGGGATATCAGATTTGATGAGGAGAAGGCCATGCGATGTTCCCTTGAGAAGGAGATTCAGCTAGATGTGGTTGAGGAGATTTTAGCTCATAAGGTTGAGGAGCCTCAGATTGATGTGGAGCAGCCACATGCCAAGGATCTAGGAGTGGAGACATCCTCTCAAGCAAAGTCTTCCAGAGATGGGATAAAACACACTAGAGAGCCTGATAGGTTATTGCAGCATGCAAGAGAGAATGTGGGAGCACCCACATCACAATGTAGGCAGAGGAGGTCACCTAAGAGGTACACTAGATACATGGCTCTTATGAGTCGATTTGTTGAGACAAAGCCATCTTCCTTTGAGGAGGTAGTGCAACAACTTGTTTGGGTTGATGCCATGGTGGAGGAGTATGACTCCATTGTTCATAATAGTGTTTGGGATGTGGTCCCAAGACTGGAAGACAAGTCAGTGGTAAGCCGTTGATAGCTTTACAAGGTAAAGCAAGAAGAATATGGTAGTGTAGAGAAGCATAAGTCCATGTTTGTGGCTCAAGGCTTTTCACAGGTAAAGGCGATTAACTATGATGAGACATTTTCTCCTATTGCAAGGTACTCATCGATCATATCCATATTGGCACTATCAACGCACATGGGTTGGAAGATACATCAGATGGATGTAAAGACAACCTTCCTTAATGGCAAGATTGAGGAAGAGGTTTACATTGAGCAACTTAAAGGTTTTGAGACCTTTGACCATGAGTCGTATGTGTACCGACTCAAGCGAGCATTGTATGGGCTGAAGCAAGCACCCCATGCTTGGTACACTAGGATTGATAACTACTTAACAGAATTAGGCTTCACCAAAAGTGAATCAAATGCGAAAATGTACCACATTTTGGTGAAAGGTAAATTTTTGATCATTGTTTTATATGTCAACGATTTTATTCGGACGAGTGATGATAAGATGATCAAGTATTGCAAGGAGGATCTTGAAAGAGAATCTGAGATGAAGGACTTGAGGCTCATGCATTACTTTCTGGGCATGGAAGTATGCAAGGTGATGGGGAACTTTTTGTCTCTTGAGGAAAGTATGCCAATGAGATACTGGAAAGTTTCCACATGGAGAGTAGTAAACCCATGGAAACTGCTTTAGCAAGTAACTAGAGGAAGGAGGATGCTACTTTGGGTGAAGTAGTGGAAGCTACCATTTACAGGAAGCTTGTGGTACAGATGGACAGAGGGAGTGAAGCTTCAAGGCTTCACCGATGTAGATTGAGCTAGGAGTCCATTTGAAAGGAAGAGAACATCAAGAGGGATCTTCAGTATTGGGTTAGAAATTGTTTCTTGGTACAATAGAAAACAGAGATTAGTTGCACTCAGTTCGGTAGAGGAAAAGTACATGGTTGTAAGTCAAACAACACGTGAGGCCATCTGGATGAGGAAGATTCTGGTTGGTTTTTTTAGTCAGTAGATGGATCCAACTATGATTTACTACGATAATCATAGTTGTATTGAACTCTCTGAAAATCTAGTTTTTCATGATCGATCCAAGCATATTGATATTCAATATCATCATCTTTGAGATTGTGTATTTAGGCAGATTATGTTGTTGGAGTACATTCCCACAGAGGAGTAGGATGCTGACATTTTGACAAAGGTATTGTCAAGATGTAAATTCAAGTTTCACACAGACAAGATAGGGGTAGCTAATAATCCATTTCTTGTTGAGAGGGATTGTTGAGAAATGGAAACAAGAAATTCCAATTTAATTTGTCCTCGAATTAAGTTGTGAATTAAAATTGAATTCTATTCTCATAACAACTTGTAAATAATTAATTAAGTTTAACTGACTTAATTAACTTAGGAATTTCAAGTTGGAAGTCCTTTTGTAGTAATTTATGTGTGATCTCTAAATTGTAGGGGTCCAGGATGAGTTTATTTGAGTTGTAATTAGATAACTCAGTTTGACTGAGTTATGGTCAGTTAAAATAGGTATAACTGTTTGTGGAACTAGTAGAGGTCTAGTAATGAGTTGGTGCATTGGTGCATCCCCAGTGCTACTCTAGCCAATTGGAGATTCACTAAAGAGAAACTCATGCATGTCAGTTTAGAGAAAGACCCAATTGAGCCTAGAGTGCAGGGATAGTGTACTATCAGTTGTATGATTTCCCTAGTTGTACAGATCATGCATGCAATCAGTTATGGACCTAAGTTTGGATTGCGTAGTTTTGGAAGAAGTATTTCCTAATTAAATATGGGTTGATCCTCTTAGGAATTGCGCAAGGAAATAGGGGCATGGCTGGCAACAAAATTGGTTAAGTGTTGGCCAGAGCTGGCTTATGAGGCAAAGCGTTTATTATACTTTTGTAAGGATTGTTCTAGTGAGAACAAGCATTGTATTTTCATCTTGGATTTCTGATTAATGCAATATAGATAGTTGGGGTTTTAAGAAGTTGATTTCCCCAAAGAAATATTGTGTTATGTGTTATTGATTATCTTCCTCTTGTTGATTATCATTTTCATCAATCTATTGGTTTCCACTATTGAGAGTAGAAGTAGATTCTTGTCTTGTGTTTTAGAAAATAACATGAGCTGTTGAATCTACAGGAAAATCTACAAATAGTGATGAGTAAAATTCTCCTCATTAAATATTAAGCAAGGATAACGAGGTTTCCATTTCTCATCAAGAGACTGGTTATATTTTTGTCCTATGGAGGATTTCCTTTCTTCTTTTTTCCTTTTACTTTTTCCTTACTTCCTAGTTGTTGATATTTTCCTTTCATAAACTGGATGACATTTATCTCAGAAGTAGTAGTAACAGCAGTAGTAGAGAACGGATTTTGGGCAGCCATAGTAGGAGACGGACCATATAGTTTACTCACTCAATAGCAGAACTAATCACACCATTAGCAACATGTGATTCTTTTTTGGGGGGTTGTGGAACAATATTTTAAGGTCTCAAAGCATTGGGTATTTTATCATAGACCGTGTTGGATTGTCTGTAAATGAGATCAATATATTGGGAAAGAGAAATTAATTTCTCTTCAGTAACAACTCCATCTTTCACAACGTCTTAAATTATGGGTGCTAACAAATACTTAGTGAATCATTCAACTAATAACTGATTTAGAATGAAGGTTTTGACCAAATGATGATGACTTTTCCACTCATGATTATGATGAGAAATGTGAGTGGAATTAGATTGTTTGAAATCGGTCAAAAACTCAATTCAAGTCTCATAATGAATGGGAAACTGAAAATGGGTTAAGAACATGGTTGTTAAGGCACTAAAATTGTTGAATGAATCTTGTGGCAATTAAATATACCATTTTGTTGTCATACTAGTAAGTGTAAATTGGAAAATTTTTAAACAGATAGAATAGTCATCTAAATAGTTTGATGAAAACCATAAATGATATGTCATAACATGTGTAGATGAGTCTTCTCCAAGATTTCCATTGAATTTCAAAATATCGCTCAACAATTTAGTAGGAATAAATCGCCACCAAGGAGAGTGACAAATGCTATCATTTGTAAGCTGAGTTAGATCTAGAAATTCAAGGGTTGCTACAAATGGAAACTTCCTATTAAATTCCAATGGAGGGTATCATCAGTAAGATGGAATGGCTTGAGTGTGACAAATATCTGCACTCTTAGATAAGGAGGATTTTGGTAGCCTGGATAAATGTAACCATGCTTCCCAGTTCCAGGATAACCCTGAAAGGGTTGAAATGGTTGGGTTTGAATTTGTTGATCTTGGTAAGGAATTTGAGGAATACCTTGATATGGTTGCCCCATGGGATTTTGAATCTTCCCAATGTAGGATTCGCTGGTTTGTGCCTGTGCCATGCCATGTACAAGCTGTTTCACTTACATTTGAGGAAACTTATGAATACTTGGTGGAGGTTGTAAGGCACCTTGAAGAGGTGGGTTAGTGGGACTCGAGAGGTCCCAAATACCGATGGAACAAGTTGAGTTAGAGGTGTAGCCTACATAGGTTGAATTACTTGAGATAAACCTTGAGTAGTTTTAGAATTAGGTTGGAAAGTAGGAATATATGATGTAGGTGGAATAGGTTGAGAAGTTTGAATTTGATTGATAGATGATCTAGGTTGTACGGGAAACATAGGATGCAAAGGGTTGACATCCATTCCTGGAAATGGATGGCTCCACTAGGGTAGAGCTCCAACTTGTGGTGTTTTATCAAGAGATTAGAACACTCCAGCAACATGTTGTCACTCTACTAGAACATAAGGGGAATATGAAGGCAACTTCCCTCTTGGAGGAAGGTACCCAGTGTAAGGTGGAGTGGGATATTGTAAATTTCCATATCCACTGACATACGAACCATATTGTTGGTCTACTAAAGGTTGGGATGGAGGAGGAAGAGAAGAATGTGTTGCACTCATCAAAGAAGTACCACATTAATCAGGTGCTCAAAATTATGCTAAAAAATCAAAGTGTCAAAATTTTGTTAAAATTAGCTTCAGATCGAAGAGCTTGTCATTTTGAATCCAACAGTGTGAATGACACTCAAATTCGAGCTCATATGTAGAATTTAGAGAAAGTCAAAGTTCAAGTTTGACTTCTCCAGGTGGCAGGAGGAGATGATGTGGCAAAGGTCTCAGCGAATGGGGAAACGACAAGTGGTAGGTGTCCATTAGGTCCTGCATATCACATATCAGAGAAAAAGGAAGAAGCGGCTTAAGGAATCGACCTCCAACATTGCCAATTTACGATTGTGATATCGCATACCGCATATTGGAGGTGGAAAAATGGTTAAGAATTGAACCCCAACATAGCTTAGTTACGATGTGATATATCGAATATTGCAATCGCAAAAGGGGTTGGTGTATACAAAGTTGACCCAACTGTAACAGACAATTGTGATATCTCGGATGCGATAAGCTATAAACTCTAGTTAATATTTCCATCAGGTCCACCGAATCGTAATCGCACTCGCTCGCTCGGTTCACAGCCCGTAAGCCCGCATAACTCCACTGATTGTGAAATACGGTGGGTTTTGGACTCGATATGTTATACACTATATTTAACAATCCTAGCAGGTCTACAAAGCACAGTATTTAAGGGTCTGTACACCGATGGACTTCGTCTATTGTGATTTGTGATGGAGTCTATTGGAACCGTCGGACCTAACCACCGTGTGACCACTCGGCCTTAACTACGAGATAGACAAGGAAGTTGGTGAGACCACCAATTTTGGTTGAATTTCCAGAATTAGCTCCAAATAATGAATTTAACTAGCAGTTAGCCATATTTGGAAGAGGAAATTGTGGAAAGACTGATAGAAGTCATAACTAAGACAAATTTTCACAAAATTGGATGCAAAAAGAGGCTAGATAGCCATTTTTTAGTATTCTGGACTCATTGGAGCAAGTTTCAAAAGCATTTGAGCATTGTAAACACATATTTTGACACTTTTGAGAACAATGGAGAGGCCCAAGCCATTGGAAGCTGAACCAAGGAGACGTAGCCCAGGAGGGGTGAACTCCTTTATCATGTGCTTGTTGTAATGTGGTTTTGATGATGTTCTATATATGTTTATGATTTTGTTCAGTTTATGGTTTATTTTAACTTGCTCATAAAATTAGCATAAAAACTCTTCATTTCACTTGCAAAAATTGATGAATCCTTAAGCACAATGAAAGCATTTTATTTATATTTGGAGGAAGATCTTCACACTACAAACTAATATTTTGAATCAGATCAAGTTGGTATTAGAGTACTAGGTTTTGATTTTTGAAAGAAGGATTTAATTGTTGAAAGAATAACTTTGGTGTAAATCACATGTAGACAGACATTTGTCGACGCGTTTCAAACCAGCTAGTGTGGTTCATCGTCAGGACAAGTTGAAGAAACAGATCCAGCTTTGCATGCTAAATCGTCTGAGCAGAGCCTCCAACAGAAGCCTCAATTCAACTAAGGATTTAATTGTTTGCAAGTTTATGTCATGCTTACAAGGTTAAAACTCAAAAGAGGTGAAGGAAAGCTGGTTGGAAGCCTTGAAGTTGGGCCAAGAGGAAGAAGAGGAAGGTTGCCACAATCTCCAACACTAGTTCAGCCTCAAGTTGTAGTTGAGTCTTCAGAGATCATGTATTTTGAAGGAGAACCTACCCTGATAGAAGATGAGAAGACCTTCAGAAAGGATTTCTTTGATTTGACAAAGATGGTGAAGGTCCTCTATGAAGAGAGGAATAACAGATTGCAAGGAGAAAGTTCCAAACCTCCCAAAGGAGAAGGCTCTCCAGGAGGAGGTAATGGAAAAGGAGGTAATGGGAATGGAGACAAACCTGCACCCTATCCACCATCTTCTTCATCTTATTCTTCACAAGAATTTTCACACTCTTCCACTAATACAACCCTTACTCATACTCATCGTCATTCTTCAAAAGTCACTGGTAAATCACCTTTTTTAAAACTTGATGTTAAATTCGAGTTTCCCATGTTTAATGGTGAAGTGAATGCAGAGAAGCTTGATCATTGGATTCATCAGTTGGAGGTCTATTGTAGGATTCAAAAACTTCAAGATGATGACATAAAGATTCAATTAGCTTCCTTGAGAATGGAGGGTGAAGCACTAGTATGGTGGGAATCAAAGACCCAAGAGGAGATTAAAAAACATGGTAAGATCTCAATTTCTTGGAATGATTTCATTGCTACAATTAAAAGAAAATTCTACCCTCTAGCTTTTATGTAGAAAACCATCATGAATTGAAAGAACTTTGGATAGATAAAAATTAAAAATGTACAAGATTACAACGGAGAATTCAAAAAAATGTCTTTGATGTTAGGTGTAGATTTGCAGTCACAAGATACTTTACTGAAGTACATAGGGGGTTTACACAGTTACCTTAGCGATACTATCTTAATGTTTAATCCTAGTAATATAGATGATGTGTGTTTGCAAGCCACTCATCTTGAGGCAAGAGGGAAAAACACCCCAGAAGAAGGTAATAAAAAGTCGTTTGAGGGTAAAGAGAAAGGAAAGGGTTTTAGGGGAAAGAAAAATGCATCCATTAAAAAGGAAGGAGAGAAAACAATCTATAAACATTGTTCTAGAGAGGATCACGATGAAGCTCACTGTTGGAAGCTTCATCCCAAAGTTAAACCAAAGAAATTAAACAACAAAGGAAAAGAAAATATAGCTGCAATCACTCAAGAAGAGGACTTGGGATCCAAATAAGGTGATGAAACAAAAATCATAGCCATGGGGTTTCAAGGAAAGGAATCCATTGCCAACACTAGTTCTTCAGGCTCACAAAATGAAACTCCAAATGAAAAGAGGAGAATAGAACTATTTCACATAAGGGTGATATCGAAACATAACAAGATTGATATGTTATTTGATAGCAACTCTCAAGCCAATCTTATCTCTGAAAACATTGTCAAGAGTTTAAATCTGGAAATTGTTCCACATCATAAACTATATCCACTTGGATGGGTATGTGACAATGCGTAATTGCAAGTTACGAGAAAGTGTAAACTGAAATTCACAAACACTGCAAAATTCATATATGAAGTGGAGCTTGATGTTGTGATGTTAGATATTTGTGGCATCGTTTTGGGTAGCCCATACCTTTATGACAGAAAAGCTATTTTTCATCAACATGAAAGCAAATATCACATATTCAAAGGTGGAGTAGAATATATTGTGAGAGCTCACAACAAGAAAAAAATATTTCATTTGTTAATGCAGGGCAGATGAAATGATTAGTGAATTCGAGCAAGAATTTTATGCTTCTCATGATCAAACCCAAGAATGATATTAATTATGAAGCATCTGATGGTTGTAATTCTAGTTTGAAAACTAATTTGGTTGATGTTGTTCACCAATCCGATGAAATTTTTCAGGAATCAAAGGGATTACTTTCTCATAGGGGAATCCAACCTGAGTTTCAGTTGCAACAAAAGTGTCTTCTTGTTTTGGCGCACCTCTTGTTTTGGCGCCTCAGAAAAATGGTAAGCATTTCCTTGAATGGGATTCAAGAAGTGGTTTTCATCAAAGTAGAGTTGTTGAAGGAGATATAGGGAAGATGACATTCAAAACCAGCCAAGGTTTGTTTGAATGGCTTATTATTCTTTTCGGTCTTTGCCATGCTCCTACTACTTTTACGCATATGAAGAAAGATGTGTTGAAGCCATTTCTAGACATGATAGTCTACTTGGATGACATTTTAATTTTCATAAAATTCATTATGAACATTTCTATAAGCCCATAGCACTCCACTGATTGCGAAATGAGATGGGTTTTGGACTTGATATTTTATACGCTGTATTTAATAATCCTGGCAGGTCCGTAGAGCACCTAATATAAGGGCCTATACGCTAGTGGAATTTTTCGATTGCAACTTGCAACGGAGTCTGCTGGAACCATCACCTTAACTGCCATACCTAACCACCGTGTGACCACTCAACTGTAATCACAAGATAGGCGGGGAAGTTGGAGGGATTTCCAATTTCAGCGAAACTTCCAGAATTAGCTCCAAATAATGGATTTAACTGGAAGTTAGCCAAATTTGGAGGAGGAAATTATGGAAAGAGTGAGAGAAGTCATAAATAAGGCATATTTTCACCAAATTGGATGCAAAAAGAGTTATATAGTCATCGTTTTAGTATTATGAACTCATTTGAGAAGGTTCTAGAAGAATTTGAGCATTGTAAAAATAGGCTTTTACACTTTTGAGCATAATAGAAAGGCCCAAGCCATTGGAAGTTCGACCAAGGAAACATAGCCCAGGAGGGGTGAACTCCTTTATCATGTGCTTGTTGTAATTTGCTTTTGATGATGTTCTGTATATGTTTATGTTGTTGTTCAGTTTTTAGTTTATGTTAACTTGCTCATAAAATTAACATAAAACTCTTCATTTCACTTGCAAAAATTGATGAATCCTTAAGCGCAATGAAAGTATTTTGTTTATATTCTGAGGAATATCTTAGCACTACAAACTAATATTCTGAATCAGATCACACATGGTATTCCAGAAGAGAATGGCATGGGAGAATTCCATGGACTAGATGTTACAATAGAAAAGGTACCAAATAAGGATTGGTAACTAGGTGGAATGGACACGCCATCATACAAATGTGTTTCTAGTGATGTTGCAAACATGGAAGTAGCTAAAACATTGATTGTCTCAGTCATATTGGCATATGTGGGTTGATAAATCATAGTAGACTTAGTCATGGTTACATTTCCAAAAGAGAATTTCCAAAGGAAACTCAAGGGTGAGTTGAAAAGAGGATAACTAGACAAAGGAGATTGTATCAGAGTATGAGGAGGAGGGAATTGATAGAGATGAATCCCTCTTAAATGAACATGAGAAGAAGGTCAATGTTCTTATTGAGGAATATCCTCAATTCTCAGAAGACTAGGTGGAAATTTTTCATCGTCAGGTCCAAGATATATAGATTGTGGTTGAGTCAAAGACAGAGGAAGGGTCTAAAGTAACTTGTGTAGTTAACTGAGGTTCCTCAATTTGTATAAATTTAGGTTGTAATGTGTCTAAGTCAAGAAACCTAGGTTCAATAAACTCAGGTAATAATGTTTCAAGTGCTTCTATTTCGATTGTGTCGGACTCACGAGCTAATTGAGAAGTAATCTTGAGTTTAATACTCATAGGAATAGATGATTCTGGTTTTTCAATTTTCGATGTAGGTCCAGAAGGGGTAACTTTTGAAGTACCAGATTCAGTAGTTTGTGTTTTTTTGTTCTTTTAAAGACGACTAGGTGATGCCTCATGAGGTAGAGGAGGAAACATTTGAAACCTACATGAACAACGAGGTTTTTGGGGTTGTTCTTCCACGATGGTTTAGTAAAATTTAGAAATTAACAACAAAAAGTAAATAAAAAAGGGGTAATTAGGCATAAGGGGTTGACCAAGCAACTATGAACTACAATATACCACCTTGGAAAACCAAGGATTTATGTACAGGCAAGAAATATTCGTGAATGATGTGTTTGGCGTATCACAGTGTACAAGGCAACTGATTCAGTCACCTAAGACATGATAGAAACCTAGTCGGGACTTCCAAAATATACCTGAAGGTATGTGGAAGCATAGTCCATAGTAGTGTCGTCTAATGTGTAACCATATTATGAGAGCATTCCCATATACTTTTTTCATGTGTGGAGTGCCATACGATATACCTGAAGGTACATGGAGAGTGATTCTATACACTTATGTACGTGGAACAAGATATCACCCCCGGAACGCAATGATGGAAAAAAATGACAGTTCCTACACTTAAGGACGTCAGGATACTTATCTAGCCTATACCTATAGATGTTTGTGTTAATTTTCCAAATGCTCCTTAAGGTTGATTCAATAAATTTTAGAGTTTATCTTGAATTCAGTTTCAGTTTTCCAGGATTCCCATGAGTTTCACCTGAATATCCTAAAATGTAATATAGCATGATAATAAGAAATCTTTTCTTTTCAATGAAAAACTATCTATGAGAAGGAAGAGATTCAAACAATAATGCAACAAACAACACTTCCTAAACAAAAAATTGAAATGCAATTCTTCCAATTTCCAAATTTTACTCAAAACCCTAAATGCAGATAATGATTTTTTTCTTTTCTTTTCTTTCCTCTTAATCTTAAAATGCAATCAAAACTAAGATGAATCTAGATAACTAATAAGAGAAATCACATATAATTGTCACTATAATATCAATTTCATCAAACAATCAATGATCAAGCAAAAGTTTGCAAAAGACCTAATTAACAAGAACAAAGAAAAAATCCAAAGAAATTCTTATCAAAGGCTATCAAAACCAAAATAAAACATAACGAAGGTTTTTCAGAGACAAGGACACACTCAAAGGCAGAAGGAAAACATGTCGGATCAAATCAAATCAGAGAGTAAGGAAAGGAAATGCAATTTTTGCATCTTACAGGAATCAATTTAGGTGTAGAACAGGCACCAATGCTTTGTAGCATAGGTACATAGAAGGAGTAAATGCGTTGAAGCACTCTATCTCCATATCAAGGGGTGCGATGAGGAAGTTTCAGGCAAAACATGACACAAAAAACCAAATCAAGCTCAAATAAATGTTTTCCTAAGTTAAATCAAGATCTGAATGAGTCAATCAAGGTCACTTAAAGAGGTGAAAAGGATGTTAAGTTCAAGGAAACCACTAAGGTAAGAATCGATCCCCAACAAATTCGCTAATTTTTTATATAGAACTTTCACGATTGTAGATAGAGGTGAATTCTCTAGATCTAGCGGACTTGTCTAAAACAACAAAAGACAAAAACATGAAATTTTCCTTAAGGGTATTAGAGTATGGGAAATAAGCTTACCTCAAATCTTTAGCAAGCCTTCCTTTCCTCCTTGCTTGTAAGATCCAACTCTAGCTCCAAGTGCTATAATTATAACCTGCACACACGACTAAAACAAGCAAAGGATCCACAACATCCACGTATCATAATCTAAAATTTGTATTCAATGAATTGGCATGGCATTTAAATACATGAGTGCAAAAATAACACAACACATATAGGAAAACGAGATCCTCTTCGTATTGATAAATATAGGAGAGAGTTTAAAAGAATAAATAGAAGTTGATCCTGTAGATGTCCCCCCAAGTTGACTTGTCCTTCTTTGTTACAAAGCACACCTCAACATCAACCTTTATGCATGAATGTGATGACTCCTTTAGGTTCAAAGCAGCAGCATGAGGACACTAGTACTTAAAATCCAACCCAGACCTTATGGGAGATGGTAAATTTATGGGAGGAGTGTGGTAGTTTTGGAATTCTTATCTAGTTACCAATCTAGGCTTTTAGATCCACTTAAGATGGGAAGATGAGCTCAAAGGATAAGAGATAAGGTCTCCAAGATAGGATTATAGTTCTCTATCCATGGTAAATGGTTAAAAATACCTTGGAATCTTCTAGAAGAGAAAGCTTAGGAAATATTTTTTAATGTCCCTAAATTTCTCAAACCAATGCACCTACAAAAAGGAGCAACAAGTGTTGATCAGCCTTGGCTAACAAGCATGCAACATGACCTAAACGTAGGTGGCTAAGGCAAAGTGTGTTGGGGCTAAAAGAAATGTTTTTGAGCTAATTGTCCTAGAAACTTAGACTTTTTGGAGAAGTGATGCTCACGACTTTGTGAAGCAATGTTGATGAGATGTTCATAGATGTTGATTGATCCAATTTGCAAGACTTTTGGGCTGATGTGACAAAATGGCTTGTAACATGAGGAAGTTTTGTTTTAAATCACCTTTGGTGTACATTCTATGAGGAATATCGTGATGAAAGGACTTGTGAAACAATGAGTGATATTAGAGAAAGATTTTCTGGAAAAAAACCTATGTCTTGTCCTCCCAAATCCACTGTAAATAGTCTTGATTGGATTAATTATGATGTCAACATTATAAATAATCATGCTCACAATCACAATAAAAATTCAAAGCAATCTTCCTAATCACAATAAGTATGTTCCAAATCCTATGAGTGGTCTCCCTTTTAATTTGACTGATAGCTTACCCAAGGCTACAAGAAAATACAATATTATAGAGGATCTATCCAAAATAAAAGCCAATGTTACACTACTTGATCTTGCTCAGACTCCTAAAAAAATTGCTAATCTGAATTTTTTTCTTCAAAAACAAATCAAAGCTCCTGCTTCTTCAATATCCATCACTGGAAGGGAAGATGATGATTAAGCTTCCCAAAATCAAGAATTTTATGTAGTTACCAATTATAGTGAACAACCTAAAAACCCTCCTTTCTATCTTTCAATAAAGATCTTTGATAAAGTCTCCCATTCTTGTCTAATTGATGGACGTTCTAGTCCCAATGTCACATCCAAAACAATCATAGAAGAAATTGGACTATCATGCACCAACGAAATCCCTAGAAACACGTTTGCATTCAACAAAAAGAGGCAAGGCATTATTGGTGAAATCAAAGATGTTCCATTGGTTTTGGGTTCTCATCCTAAAATTCGTACAACCTGTAACATTCAAGTAATTGATATTCCTATTGGAAATTATTCCATAATTCTTGGTGAGGATTAGAAAGAATTAACAGGTGGCTAGTATTCCATTGATGGTTCAAATATAATAGTTCCTAAATGTCCTAAAAATATAATCATATACAAAGAAGAGAGGATAGTACCTTATACTGAAAATCTATCTCAACTCTCTATCAAGTATGTAGAGGAGGATTTAGGAATTTAATCCATATTGAATGAAGAAGAAGTTGGCTATCAAATTTTTTTGAATGAACCTTCTGACCTAGATCTCATTTGAAATATGTTCTTTGACGGGGCATCTTTGCAGGAATGTAATGGAGTCAGTATCTTTTTTCAAAATCATTACGACAAATCTCATTATTTTTCCTTTCATATAAAGTTTTCATGCACTAATAACATAACAGAGTTTGAAGCTTTTCTTTTAGGGTTGGATAATGCCCTTAAGCTTGGAACATAGAATTTTATTTTGGAGATTATGAATTGGTAATCAATCTGGTAAAAATAATCTATACCCCTTCTAACGAGATGATAATGCATTACACTTCCCTTGCTTCATATGTTATCATAGGATTTAAAAGTTTCAAAATTATGCATATCAACCAAAGTATGAATGTTATTGATGATGGTTTGGTAATATATGATACGAGGCCTCAATATTAGTGATATCAATAATAAACATGATTGCACCGTAGTAACACTGTATATACCTCATCTCCCAGACAATGAATAATCATGGTATATCTTTGATGATAACAAGGATATTCTTATTTTTCTCACTAACGATATCAAGGAATCATCCCCAATCATTAACCCTGATAAAAACAAGTATCATAAAGGTTTGGTCCCTTTAGAAGAGTCTTTATCATCCAACAATGTTGCTAAAGCCCCTCCCACAAAAAAAACATACTATAAAACTATTGACAAAATCATGCAGGTATATATTGGGACTAATATTGATGCTAAAAGCCTACATGCATCTAAAACTTGTTCTCAAGATGAAATCAATATATTCATTTGCCTCTTTCATGATTTTTTTGATATTTTCATTTGATCATATAATGATTTAAGAGGTTTGAATCCTTCTATTATCACTCATGTTATACCTATTAAAACTTATTGTCAACCTATCAAACAAAAACAAAGACCTATAAATCCAACTTCAGAGGTAGCTATTAGAGTTGAGTTGGATAAAGTGTTAGTTTCTCACATTAGTTATCCCATTAAATATTCTAAGTGGGTAGCCAAATTTGTTCCAGTTAGAAATGAAACTAACCAAATTTGTTTATGTGTTGATTTTAGCTATTTAAAAAAGGCTAGTATGAAAGATAATTTCCCCTCCCAAATATGGAACTAATATTGCAACAAGTATCGAGTTCTAGGATTATCTCACGCCTAGATGGATTTTCCGAGTACAATCAATTTTTTGTGAAGAGAAATGATAGAAATAAAACAACTTTCACTACTAAATAGGAACATTTTCTTTTAATCGCATGCCTTTTGGCCTAATAAATGTTGGAGCTACCTTTTAGTGTGCTATGAATGTATCCTTTCATGATTTAATAGGGTTTATTATCCAAGTGTACTTGGATGATTTGAGATTATATTCTAAACAATGGATATATCATTTTGGCTATTTAGTTAGAGTCTTCACTTTCTATAGAAAATATGGCATATCCTTAAACCCCACTAACTCAATTATTGGAGTCAAATTAGGAAAGTTACTTGGGCAGATTTTCTCTGATTCAAGAATCAATATATATCCTCACTAAGAGTCATCCATTCAGGCTCTCTTCCCTCCTACCTCAAAAAAATACATTCAACCATTAGTGGGGGAAATAAATTTTGTAAGGCGATTCATACCAAATTTTGCAAAAATAGTCAAACAAATTCATAATTTATTAAAAAATGATCAATCTTTGATTTGGAATCCTTCTGCCCAACAAGATATCCAAAAAATCAAATATACTATTTCAACCGGCCCTGTTTTAGCTACTACAATTTTTTCTAAAATTTTTATCTATACACTAATGTTATAGAGGAAGCACTCTCTACAATTCTAATACAAAAAAACAGTTAAGGAATAGAGAAACTCGTAGTAGTTTCCAGACAAAGTTTGTTTAATGATGCTATGAAATATTCATTGATCAAGATCAAATACACTTACTCTATCATTAAGGTTGTTGAAAAATTTAGACAGTTCATCCTTGGAAAGCATACTGAGGCAAGAACCCCCCTGCCAGTTGTTAGATTCTTCCTCTCTTAAAATTTAATTTCTGGAAAGTTTACACATTCTTTTACCAAATTTAAAGACAAAAACCTTACTATAGTCACTAATAATACCATTAAGGATCGAGATTTATCTCTGTATCTTGCACAAGACTTGGATCAAACTAAAGATCTTGAATTTCATAATCAATGCTTTGTTGATTTTTTTTTGTCTAAGTTGATCAATCTGAACTCCACTCACACCCTTGGTATCATGATGTCATTTTCTTTTTAAATCACTAAATATGCCTATAAAACTTGAACAAAATAATAAAAAAAAATTTACTTGACACATCAAAGTATGTATTTGTAGTCAATGTGTTATTTTGAAAATCCTTTGATGGAATGCTCCTCAGATTTGTAGAATGAAAATATGCAAATTATATTTTAAAATCCTTGCATGGCTCATCCAAACAATCTGATCACATTTGTGGTCAAGTTATTGAAAGGTCCACTACTTATAATACCTTAAGAACTAGATGTTAGTAGACGCATATCTTTAAGGACACTTTCAAGTTTGTTAGATCATGCAGTGAATGTTAGCATGTAGTTGGAAATTTGCAGTACTCATCAATTGTTTTAGAACCTATAGATTCTACCCCTCTGTTAAATGGGGGCTTGATTTCATAGGGAAAATTAATCCACCCTCTTCAGTCGACCATATTTTTATTTTAACTACAGTTTATTATTTCACCAAGTGGTTCGAAGCATTGCCTCTTAAAAGTGCCACTGACGAGCAAGTTATCTTATTCCTTGAACAAATCATGATTCCTAGGTTTGGTACACCCATTCATATTGTATATCATTATGGACATACTTTTATCTCTACTAAATTTTCACTCTTTTCTAAAAATTTCACTATCAAGCATACTTTTTCATCCACCTGCTACCTGCAAGCGAATGGTTTGCAAAAACCAATAAAAATCTTCTTAAATTTTTTAAAAGGATTATTTCAGATAACACTATGTAATGACATCGTTTACTTTCTCGAGCCTTGTGGGCATATCCCACTACCACTAAGGTAACTACTAGTGTTACACGATTAAGGTAACTTGTTTATGGGCATGAAGTTATCATGTTAGTTGGGCTACAATTATCTTCTTTTTGCCTTGCTTTTCAAACCGAAGAATTTAAATAATTTTATCTAATCAATCTCTATCATGAACTTATGGCCCTCAACAAACAAAGAACTAAATCTCTTAATCAAATTAAAAAGAGACAAAAAAAAATTCAAAAATTAACATGATAGAAGGGCTAAAGATTTTGTTTTTAAATTTGGACAAAAGGTTCTTCTATAGGATTCAACTCACGTTGAAAAATGAAAACATTCCAAATTCCAGAGACTCTAGATAGGCCCATATGGAATTGTCTCTTAAGTCAATAATAACTCTTACTTGTTAAGAGATGATGATAATAACCTATTATCTTATCTAATTAATGATTCTTATCTTAAACATTATTCTAATCATGTTGAAGTGTTTGTTTAGTTATAAATTTGATTATGGCCATTGTTTTTTTTCCAAGTTTCTTGTTTTATTTTATTTTCCTTGCATTTAATATGTTGGTCCTTTATTGATACATAAAATAAAGTTAGATACATATTAGTAAGTAAAATAATATTAATTATTAGAGGAGAGGAGTTATTTATCAAAATAATAAAAATATTTTGGTTAAAAAATAGTT
>APFE030908054.1:65916-117951 GCA_000404065.3 Pinus taeda | reverse complement strand
TTTTAATTTAATGTAATGGAATCATATATAATCATTCATATATATAAAAGAAATAAGAGCAAAAAAATAAAAATTAAGAAAAAGGATAAAAGTTAAATATAAAAAAATTCAAATTATAAAAATAAATTTTCATGCAAATTTTATTAAAAATAAATCAAATTAAATTTAAAATTAATGGAAAAAAATTAGAAAACAAAAAATATATTAAAAATAAATCAAATTAAATTTAAAATTATGGTAAAAAAATTAGAAAACAAAAAATATATCATTAAAGATAAAAAAAATAAAAATAAAATGAAAGACTAAAATTATCATGAATATAAATATAAAGTATTAAAACTAGCAATTGCACCACATGTTGCAACATAGAAGAAAAAAGTAAAACATTTATGTAATTTTCTTTCTTTACTCTTTTCTTTTTTTTTAATCATTTGTTATGTTTCAAGGAGATTCCAACTAGGTCAATATTCCATAATGTGTTCAATAATAAGCTATGCTATGTCACAAAGTTCTCATTTAAATTTCCAGATATGCTATCTATTGATGAATCGATTGTTAATTAAACTTTTTCAATTGAACAAGAAGGACCAAGAAAAAAGAACACCAACATGGAACATAAACAAACAAAGTATATTCTTCTTGCCTTTCCTTTCCTATGGATCTTATGTTCTTGTTCACTTTTTACTTTTATATGTTCTTTTAATTTGCACTGAATATATCTTACTATTCTATAACATAGCATAAATCTTGAAAGAGAAAAAGAAACAATTGAAGAAATAGAATGCATAACCCAATTAGAAAGGGCAAGCCAACCGCTTGTTTTGCAAAGGTATGTGTATGACAACTATACAAATATGCTAATTTGTATTTAGAATATTAATGTTTACTATATATGCATTCTATTTTTACATATGTATGATTCTATGGTTTTTATGTTCTTGTTCACTTTTTACTTCTATATGCTCTTTTAAATTGAACTAAATATATGCTAATATTCTATAACATAGCATAAATCTTAAAAAAGGAAAAGAAACAATTGAAGAAATAGAGGGCATAACTCAAATAGAAAAGGCAAGCCAACCGCTTTTTTGGAAAAGGTATGTCTATGATAACTTGTTGAAGCCCCGAAAATCGGGTCAGCAACAAGGAGGATACCCGCCCGGTCTGGACCTTGGTTGGCAGCTGCTTTTCCGTTTGGTATAGCGGGTCTGACTGGGGATATGGGACTAGTTTCCCAATTCAAGTGTGTGTGTGAGAAAGATTAATGTTTCTGGCTTAACAGTTCCTAATTAAGATGCTCTAATTCTGACTTTAATCTAATGACATGCAATTGTATTCTAATAAAACAGAAACTTCTAAGTCTATACTAACCTGGGATGTAATCTTTCTTCTATGCGATCTAAAATGATTTCAAATAACAATCGGTAATAAATATTATTCAACTGTTATAAGAAAATAATTCAATATAGATAAACCACTTCACATAAAAAGTTACGTGAAACAGTTGTGAAAAACATATCACACAGTAAGCTATTCATATATTAAGCACAAATAAATAGCTATCACCATACACAAGTGCCAAATGATAACTCAGGCATTCGAGCATTAACATATAAACAACTAAACTTAAATATCGCTTTAACACAAAAGATAGAAACAATTAAGAGATAGAAGTACCATTTATAACTAGTTCTACTCATGAGCTTCAAGCGATAACAATTTATCTCTCCTTAATCCAACATCCACTAAGAGTACAGAAGTGCAACATCAGTAGCAGATATTAAATGCAAAAATCAATAAATCTTGTTCCATTCATTCATCAAAACCTCCTCAGAGGGTGCAAAAGTGCATGTTTTGAGGACAAGTTTTTGATAAATTTCTGGACCCTTCTCTAAATGCATGAGAACAGTTTAAATACTACTAACTACATCTAAAAATAACTTATTACAAAAGTATAGGATACAATTTAAATGACCATCCTTTTTCTAGGCAAAGATAAAGCAAAACTATTTCTAAAATTAAATCTAACATCTAACTATTTCTGAATTTGCTCCTTAACATCGCAAGCACAGCATTTGCTTGAGAAGAGTCAGTTGGCCGACTTCAGCCTTTAATTGCCCTGTGAAAACGGAATCAGCAAGAGCTGGTGCCATCTTTTCGGCAGAATTGATGATGCTTTTGAGAGTCATACACTGGCTGTGTGGTTTCACTAAATAAGCCCAGTAAGAATCCCAATTCAACTTAGTTAATCTTCTAATTAATTCTGCCTTTTCTTGAGCCTTCTGTCTCCAGTCCGCTTGCAGCTATTGTACCTTCGGTAAATACCCTGGAGTGGTTTCTGAGATTAGATTTGCTTTATGCAAATCCTCATTTATGCAATCAATAATGTTGTTTGTTGTTGTAGCTGCTTCTTCCGCTGCTTTCTCAGCTTCCCTGATCTGTGTATCCCATTTGTTGAAGAGCACTTCTTTATGATTGTCCTTTATTATTGATGCACCTGCTCTTTTTCCTTCCTTTGTTTCTTACCAAGCCAAATATTCAGTAACTCGTCTGTCAATTAAATCATAATCATGTCGTAAATCTACGACTTGATTAGTGATTGAATCACTTATTCTCAATACAAGTTCCATTATGATATTCTTTGGCTTAATGCTTCTTGTTGCTGTAGTAGTTGATCATTCAAGGAAATGGATTCTGTGATGAATTCTGTAAGATTGGGATCATCCTTGTGCATCTCCTGAATATCATGTAACTGCTTTTCTTTCTCAGCCAAACTGTTCTGGTAGCCTATCTGCATCTACTAAAATTCTTGTTGTAGTCTTTCAAGCTGTCTCTGTGCTTCGTTGTTATCATTAGCTTGTTGCAGCTGTTGCTGCAAAACTTGTATTAGGTCTTCCTTTTCCTTTAGCAGTTGATGTACTTCAAATGCTTTATCAATAGTTGCAAAGGCATAAGCTCCTGCAATTTGAGATAATTTGGTGAGATTTTCAGTTGGATCGGTAGTAGGATCTTGTCATAGGACATCCAATTGCTCTGCATCATGAGAGATCACATTTTCCAATTTCCTCTTCTTCCTTAGTCTTCTTACTACTGCTTTATGTTGTGGACTGTAAAATACATCAAGAGGAGGAATCTCTTCTATCTTGAGTACAAGTTCAGAGGACGGGGTAATAGGAATGTGTTCCATATCCGAGACATTGTTAATTGTTCCTGTGACCATATCTTTTGTTGCCTGTACATTATTTATAGGTATCTTTGTGCTCTGCCCTTCAAGATTGATTAAATCATTGAATGTCTCCCATTCCTTGTCTAGCTCTATTCTATCTGATGGTAGCTGACCAATGAGAGGGGGAGGATCTACCTGTGGAGAGATTAATACCCGTTGGTGTTCAGGCTCTTTTGATTGGGCAGTATCCCTTACTGACCCTTCACTTTTACCATGGTCACTTTCATATTTTTTAGAATGTTTTGATATTTCTTTCCCAGACTTGGATTTAGATCCATGTGTACCAGAACTTTCACTGAGGCTAATACTTGGAGTTGGTTCCCTTGCGGGTTCTAAGCATAGTTTTTCCAAAGGAATTTTAGCTAACCTTCTTTCCCTGTATGTTTTGAACTTCTGAAACTCTACTGGAGAGAAACGCGTTTAAGCCATATGTAGAATTTCTTCAAGCGTGCCTTTCTGCTAGAACACATCATCAAAAAGATCCTCTTATTTAGAGAACACTTTTATTTTGACTGCGATAGTGAAATTCTTAGAAATATCATGAGGGTCAAACGGTCTTCCTGTAAATTTGAATAATTGTAGACACGTTATGTGTTTACTTCCCTAAATGCATCGCCTACATCAAATAGTGAGAATACTCCACAGGCTACAGGAAATTGTGGCCAAATAGCCTTCTTTTTATCTTTCAAATCTTTAGTCAAACCTCCCTCTCCGCGGGTTTGATAAGCAATTTCCCGTGCCATGAGTTTTTCGGTAACATACAAAGGTAAGACGTGAGGGGAAGCGGCACTTCCAAATACCCTGACATATGTAAACAATTCCTCTCCAAACCATCTCGCGACTGTGAGTGTATCTGCCTCTGCTTCAGGAGAACATCTTGGAGCATCTTTGTCGTACAACATTTTGTACAGGGGTAACATAACTCCATGACAAATTTTGTAGAAAATGGAGGGAATTTAGAATCCCACAATTCTTTACGATAAACATGAATGGGTAAAGGGTCTTGAGTCGTCCCTTTCCATCCCATTACAGGAAACTTTGAAATGTAGTAAATTGCATCCATTACATATGCTGATAAGTAAAATGGGGGATAAATTCTCTAGGAAACGGTTCTTTTAGACCGGTAATTTACAATGGCAGTAGCTAAGTTGTCTGACAGTATTCTAGACCAATCCATAATAGTAGAATTAACAGCGGCATCCAACAATGGTAGCCATTCAAATGGGAATTTGTTAATATCTGGTCTTCCGTAAAGCCTACAGATCATAGCAGTAACAAAGCAATATGGGGAAGTGAGGGAACCAGTACTATACATACCATGTTTATCCTTTTTCAGTGGTTCGTCTCTCCTTGACCAATCTTTAGTGCATTCTTCCAGGTCTTCATTTTCTTTGACAAACTTCTCCATGAACTGTTTGTTGTAAGTTGTCTGTGGCTCTGGCAAATGATACATAAGTTTCAAATCTTGTTGAGCGAATGAACCGATAAGTCCTTGACCCTGAGTCTTAAACTGTCTATTTTTAATGTCATCGTTGTCCAGTACCCATTTAATCATGTTCGTGTAGGGGAGAATTTTGGGTCTCGCTGCTATCCGGTGTAGGAATGAACAAGCTAAATCTGCAACTAATGCTTCAAAAGACTTCGATGAACCTGCAGTAGCCGTAAACTCCGTTACCTTGGGATTCTCTTCCTCAAGTAAATTATACATGCCTTCCCAAGTGGAAATACCCGCGTCTCTGTTGCATGTGGTGTCTGTGTACAAGGGCGCCATTTCTCTATCTTCAGACATCGGAGCCTTGCCTTTCTTCCCCATAATTTCCTATATACTGCTTTGTATAGTTCTTTGTTCTTCGTTCCTGCAATTTACAAGTGAGGTGAGAGTAATGATAAGGAATAGTGACATGAAAGCTTTAAATGTCGAAGACATGCAAAAGTATACCACCTTACATGAACTGGCTCTTCGATAAACACAAAACCATATTTCATTAACAACTGGAAACTAACTCATTAATTGGTATTAAAGCGCATAACCAGGTCTCGTTTTATGGAAAAAAAATTCTTGAATAATGAGCCCTAAAAATCTGCGATGGAGCGATTTTGCGATTTGCTTTGAAATATCGCAGATCGCTGCATCGCATTATCGCAAGATCGCAATATCGCAATATCACTCTGTTATTCTTTCGTAAGATTGCTTTGCCGCTCTATCACAATATCGCTATATCACAATATCGCATGGTCGCAATATCGCATAATCGTGGTATGTACCCATTTCGTGTTAATCTATTTCTTGCGAGGTGTGATTTTGCGCTATGCGCCATCATATATCGACATTTTCTGCGGTTTTCCAGTGTAAGTGCGTTTTAAGGCATGCGATGCAATATTTCTTAAGGAATGATTTTATCTTTCCTCCTCATGAAAATTAAGCTTTTTATATTTTTCAAGGTTATTTTCTTAAGTTTATGATGGTAAGTTTTATTTAAAAGAAAATATAAGTACTAATTCATTTTTTAAATTTTTTGACTAAGGGTCCCCATTTATTTAGTATTAGTAATAACACTAAATAAGAAGGGGGGTTGTTGGTGGCCACAACACAATGTCTCTACTAATGTCTCCAAGTCAACTTCTAAAAATTTCTTCAACAATGCTTACCCCAACAAGATGTTTTCAACACAATTTCCTTGGTAATGCTTTAATACTACTGCTGCACAAGTTCTTCAATGAGGCTTCCTCCAGGTCTTTAGAAACCTTCTCCAACAAGTCTTCAACACTTAGGGTGTCTTCAATAGGCTTCCAAAACAACTCTTCAATGAAGGGTGTCTTCAATAATTGTTACAGAGAATACAAACTTACAATGCCCAAAGGTTGCTCTCAGGTCTACCAAATATCCCATTATACTTCTACACAAGTCTGCAAAATGTGTCATTGTATTCCTCAATAAGTCCCTTCTCAATTTTTCTCAGATTTCTCCAAAATATGCTCAATAAACTGCTCTCAATCACCGAATATTTTATACCACATATCTGAATTTTTTATGTGCCACAATTCCTTCAAAAAACCAACCCTTATGACCTACACATTTTCCCACCTTATAGTATTGGATTCCTTGACAAATAATTGTTTCTAGGGCTTGAAGCATGCCACAACATACCTCCACACTTTTATTCTTAGGTTTCCACAAACTACCCTAAACCTGGACCTCCAATCCTACACATTTCCTTCCTTAAAGACGTCCTTCCTACTCTCCTAATTTACTTCATATATGATCATATAATTTCTGAGGTGCTCGAACCTTTTTAGGGCATCATGTAGCAGCTTCAAATCATAGAGAAATATCTCCCATAGAACTAAATCCTTGCAATTGTGCTCCAGAAGAATGCATCCTAGTTCTGGAATCTTATAAAGCTACTCGACCTCTCCAAAATAGGGTTTTGTCAGCTATAAAAACACAAAAATTCTCAACCAATATCACAAATATATTCCTCATATTCTTGCCCAGAATTTGCTCTTACAATCTTGGCCAAATCTTCTCCTTGTGCCTCTATCAAACCATGAGACAAATATATAAGCTTGTCACCTTCTTCCTAATCTTATTTAGCTCAACTACCTGAGATTTTCAACCTTGCTTTTCTTCTTCTTTATATATATGAACCTTGCAACAAAACAGTTCAACAAAATTCCTTAAATTTCGAATTTCCTTACTTCAATTTCATAGAAAAATTATCACAGTTTTATGCCTTCTTTCATAGAGGATATGCTATAGGTAATTTAGATTTTTTTTATACAAAGGTTTGTCACACAGATAAAGACTTCTAGGAATTTTCTCCTTCTTCAAAAAAATAGACCTTAGTTAGTCCTTCCTTGTTATATATCTCAGATATGAATTTTTATGGACATAAGTGTACTCAACAATCCCTTTGACCTACTTTGTGGTCATTAGTTGGACATTAATATAATTATCTTACCTTATCTTGTCTCACTATACTTGACCGAATTCTTAACTAGAATGACGAGTTTATCTTTGTATTTATACATATTTTCCCCTATAATTAAGAGACACATATGTTGGGTGAAGGGGTTGACATGAGGGCCTGACCATTGATCTGACTTGAAATATTTATATAATTCAAATATATAATTTCCTGATGGTATATTTATTTTGTAAGATACAAGGCTTGCAATACTTGACGCCCAACTGACTAGAGAATTTGTTGTTGATCACTTTGGAATATTGTCTTCAAGTATGGTTGGAAATTTTTTCTACCAAATTCTAGCTCTGAATCTGCGCCCACTTTCATACTATATAAATAATAATACCCAGGAAAAATCTTAAGACCTTTTGCAATTACCTATTCCTAAATAAAAGCAGTTTGCATGTTTTGTGTTTTCTTTTTTTAGTTCCAAATGTTCCATTCAATGTATTTAAGTCTCTAAATCCAACAATGCATCAAGTTTCTCCTTCCAACCAAAATCATCCTTAGCTCGACCATAAACCTCTAGTGAGTATATTCTAGAAAGAGAGGAACCATTAAGTGTTGGACCAATTGTTAATGTAAATTCTTCATCATCCAAAAACACTTCTGCATTTGAATAGGTTATATCATACCAGCATCACATTCCCTCCTCCAATTTTTTGGTCCTATGAATGATAACAAGCTCACAAGGAATGTGGCTTGTTGATGTATTTACCACATGATCACAACAACCTACCATTACAATGTTTATATTGGATTTGTCCAAAGATATGTTTTCTATCTTTCAGAGCTAAGTTCAGTTTATCATCTTCAAAGAACAATTTTACCATCATAGTATATGTTTTCAAGTCAAGATCATTTTGAACCAACATCTATCTAGTCCATCTTATTTAAAAATACATGTTCTATGCACTTAGGGTTTCATCACCATCAACGTATACACCTAGGGCTTGCTTGAACAAAATATTTCTTCAACAATGTTTGACCTCATATTGACATCAATGACAACCTTATCCAATAGGCATCCCCTTCATTTTTTATAGACATTAAAATCTATGTCTCTTGTAGTTATGTAAATAAGGAGATAATTAACATAATAGATAGGGATAGGTCACAAGAGGAAAGAAACAAACAATCAAGAACAAAACCCTAATTTTGAAGGTGAATAGAGAGAAGACTACAAAGCACTGGAGATTAAAGAAGTAACTAACTAGTAGACTTAATTTATTGCACTAGAAAATGGAAAAAGGACTAAGAAAACCCCATATTTTGAGTATGGAAGTTTATAATGAAAAGTCTTTTATTTATGTTAGGCTATGTTTGGGAAATATTGAGATACTCTGGGTTTTGTCTATTGGATGATATATATTATATGTTGTAGCATTCGGGCATTATAATTTGTTGCAACCATTGGCTTCGTAATAATAAGTGTTATGGTGTTTTGTTGGTGATGAGTATGAATGAATGTGTATCACCCTTTCAAAATTTAGTTGTCGTATTGATGTTATATGCCAATGATGTTTACATATTAATAGTATATTATTTTTTTGTTATTTTAATAAGTTTGTTGTACTTAAGTATTTATGTTTTACATCATTGGTGTGAGATTTTTGTAGCATAAGTAGGAAACCTAGTCTAAGAGATGTGTGATCTATCAAGCAAAAATTAGGATAATTACTAGTTGTGAACATCCCTTTCAAATTTCCCCTTCCTATCCAAATTATTGGAAATGTACCTCAAGTGAGATCTTCCCCATATTCAAGATTGATATGTTGGTGGTAGAGTACAACACCTTCATTGGAAACTATGTGGACCTTGCTCTACTATTTTGAACCAACAAGAGGAACCAAATTATGGGAATAATAGGAGAGAAACATACACATTATTCTTGCATTCTCATTAGTCCTAATTATCTCAATTTTCATTCATAAAAGAGATGATGACAATTTCACTCATAGAAATAACTATAAGCACATAAAAATGTAGTAGAGAGGGAGAGTGAATTTCAAGCTATCATAGAAATTGAATTATAAAATCATAGATAGTTGTTTCATTAACACATTGAAGGTTGTTTGGGGAACTTTTATACATTGTAGTAGTGAAGAAGGAGATAATATTCCAATTAATCATGTAGGAGATCTAGTATTTGTGTTGAGAGTGAGAATTTGTCAAAACCATTGTAACCTTTTCTTGAGCCAAAATTCCATTCCATAGTAGAAGGACAAATTTGTCATTGTTTTTAGATCAATATATCACCTACAATTCAATGGGAATTCTTTCTTCTAAATAAGAATATATTGTTGATTGTGTGTTCATAGTCTAGAGAAAATAATAATATTTGATTTACTCCAGTGTTTGCCTCATTTAGTGTATCAAGAGTAGCCTAAGTGTGGGCCATTTTATTTAGACTTTGTTCATTGGTATAGTAATAACATAGCTCTAGTTCATATTTATATGTAATACACTATCTCATGAAAATATTTGGAGTTGAGCAAGCCTCATCTTCTATGTCATTTTTCCATTTGGGTTCCTAGGGTGAATCCTTTATGTTCTATGTTCTTTGTTTGCATGGGTTTTCTATTTTGAATTCTCTAGTTATATGCATAGTAAAATTTAAGGATAGAAATAACATTGTGATACGACAATTTCACTATAATAATTGGTCGAAACAATACATGGGAAGGATAAATAAACCAACACAATGAACAACATATAGTTTTTACATGTAAGAATTGGAAAAAAAATCCATATTGGCTATAGGTTGAGTGGTTATGGCTCATACTGGTATTAGAGCGATGTATTCTTAAAAGGTTCAAAATGAAGCAAAACAACAATGGGTAAGGCTTTAAAATGATAGTGTGGTTGGAAGGATTGGAAGTAATGAATGCGTAGATTCAAGAAGAGAATTAATAACCAATTGATTTGTATGTAAATGATAGGAGATAAAACCTTTGTCAGATAACACTTTGGACCTTGCTTTGTTATTTTTAGTCAATATTGTTGGGTGTGTGTTATAGTTTTTACATGACTATTCCCATGTGGTTTTTGCATCCATTTTTGGCAGTTTTGGGCACACAATGTTTGCTAAAAGTGGTTGGTGGTTTTTCCCATGGTTTTATAGTTTTGGTTAAGGAACTATGATTGTATTATAATCCATGGTAATGGATGTCACATGGTACATCTTGTATTATAATGTTGTATATAAGATATATATTGAAAAAGATTTTTGGTTTTCCCAGTTTTAGTTGATCTATTTTTGTATGATTGGTTTTGATGTGCTAATAACAATTACAAATTTATAAATATGTGCTTGTTTATTGCTCCTTGTGCTTAGGTTTTCTTAGTTGTTTATGGATATAATTAGTTAAATTTCCTTAAGTTTTAAAAGACATTCATGAGAAAAATAGCTTCATAAAGAAATACTAAACAAAAAACCTGTACAGTGCAGCAAACCATCAAACAGAGACATTAACATAGTGTTTTGATGAAGGAGTTCGCCCCTTCTGGGCTACATCTCCTTGGTCTAGCTTCCATGGCTTGGGCCTCTGTATTTTCTCAATGTGGAAAACATGGTGTTTACAAATCTCTATGGCTCCTAATACCTACACCAATGTGTTCA
The DNA here is from genome assembly GCA_000404065.3 of Pinus taeda. Lineage (NCBI taxonomy): Eukaryota > Viridiplantae > Streptophyta > Pinopsida > Pinales > Pinaceae > Pinus > Pinus taeda. Next base: position 107,135 of record APFE030908054.1, on the reverse strand, counting down.
AAAGGTCAAAATCATCCAAAATTAACTATTCATTTTCCAAAATTGGTCGAAAATTGAGCAAGATATGCTTCATTTAATTTTTCCCTAAGAAACCCCGCTAAATTTGGAGGAGACTCCAGTTAGCACTACCAAAACTGGCAGTTCTGCCAAACTTGGCGCTCCCTCCAGAATATTCGCCAACTTAATATCTAGTTAATTAATGTAAAATGGGATTAATTATCTATTAAGCGGGATTAGGGGTGCGCTTAGCACTAGCCCCAGCCCTCGATTCTGGTGCGTGGTCGCATGGGGTGGGGATTGGCCCACAGGGTTGGCTCCCTCTGCCCTCACCGTCATCTCCACATCACATTAAATATTATGTCGTGGGCAATGTTTTCAAGGTCTACCACGATGGTTCAACAACAAAGCTTTGGAGTTGGCAGGGGGAGGTCGCAGGTTCAAACCCGCCCTCCGCCTATCTCATAAAACATTTTACCACCCCATTTATTTAGAATTTGACCAATAATTAAATGCACCATTCAAATCTTTTAAAATGTAGATTTGGTTACATAGTTTGGAATATTTAATATATATGCGGATTTGAAATTTGGATTAATTTAAATTAAATATATTTAAACTCAAAAACAAATATGCATTGTTTGTAAGAGGATGCTCCTAGAATAGAAATAAAAATAATTTCTCGAGTGGGAGATCAAAGTGATCTAGAGGAAGATTCAAATCCCCAAGGAAGATCATGAAGGTATGTTGTGGAAAAGAAGGGCGGCATTGTGAGAAAGATTGTAGATCGAAAATTGTTGAGAAAGGGAAATGATATGAAGATGTTCCTTCTATAAAATAAAAATACTCCTCAGATGAAGAAGGGGATGTCTACTTGGTTTCTTCAAGTACGCATGTAGATCATTAGGCATGGATGGTCAACTCAAGCACATTCTTTCATATGAATCCTCATTGGGAGTTGTTTTACTAGTATGAAATATCCAATGATGGTGATGTTTTCTTAGGAGATGACTTGATAGCTAGAATCATAGGACAATTAAAAGTTAAGTTGAAGCTCATGGATGGAAGGATTAGAACACTGCTTGGGGTTTTTCACATCCCAGTATTAGCTAGAAATTTGATTTATGTAAGCAAGATGTGATGCGGGTGTAAAAATAATGTTTGAGAAGGATACTTGCAGGATGGTTCAAGGAGCGATGATATTGTTGAGGGGATATCATATTGGAACTTTGTATAAACTATTGGGAAGCATTATTAGTGGGTGAAATATTTCTATTGTTCCTGATATTTGAGTAGGAGGAAAAATTCCAGCAACTTCTAGAGAAAATACTATGCTATGGCATCAAAGGTTGGGACATATCAGAGAGAATAGCCTTCAAGTACTACACAGTAATGTTATGGTAGAAGGTATGTCTAATTTCTCTCTGGATTTTGATCTTTATGAACATTGTTTAAATGGGAAGTAGAATCAAGTAAGATTATCCTCTGATTCTATGAAGTCAGAGGGAATATTATAGTCATTGGACAGTGTTGTGTTTGGACCTGTGTTGGTTCCATCATTGGATAAATATGTGTACTAAATTTCATTTATAGATGAAATCTCAAGGAATACATGGATTCATTTCCTCAAGAGGAAATTTAAAGTCTTTGAAAGTTCAAATCTTTTGGAAAATCAATCATAGAAGAAAATTAAGGTGTAGAGGAAAAATAATGGTGGATATTTCTATGAGAATTAATTTGAAGAATTCTATAAGAAGTGTAGTATATCAAGGGAGAAAAAGTATCCATACACATCTTAGAATAATAGAGTTGGATAAAGGATGAATAGGATGTTGATGGAGAAAGCAAGGATAATGTTCGCAGTGCTGAGTTAGGATAGGAATTATGGGCAAAGGTAGTGGACATTATGTGTTATCTGGTAAATAGGTCACCCTCATTAGCATTGGATGACAAGACTCCAAATGAGGTATGAACTAGTAAGAAACCTTGTCTTAAAAACATTACGGTATTTTGTTGTGATTCTTATGCGCACATTCCAAAGGACAATAGATATATTTAAATACGAAAGACGAAAAAGTGTATCTTTATTGGATATAAATATGGTATGAAAGGTTATAATATTTCTAACCCAAAAAGTAAGAAGGTTTTATATAGTCAATATGTGGTATTTGGATAAGTCAAAGATGTTGTAAAATAGGAATTCCTACTGAGGGAGAAAGAAGTAGAAAATATAAGAGTTTGAATTGAAGGATGATGAATCGGACTCTATAAAAGAATAATAATCATAAGAAGAAGAACCACATACTTCGGAACTAAGGAGATCAGTTTGGGAAGGAAGGCATCCATAAAGGTATACTCCACCTAATTTTGTTCAAATTTTTCTTCTTTTATGATTGATGATGATCCTAGAACCGTTAGGGAGGAATTGGATTCAGAGAATGGGAAAATCTAGCAAAATGGCAGCCTTGGAAAAGAATGAGGTTTAGGATTTAGTGGAGTTTTCAAATGGAATAAATACAATTGATGAGAAATGGGTATTTAAGAAGAAGTTGAATGCAAAATATAGAGAGGGGAAATACAAATCTCAATTAGTAGCAAAGGGTTATTCCCAAGTAGAGGGAATGGACTTTGGTGATATTCTTTCTCCTACTGCCAAGTTAACTTCCATTAGATTTATTTTATCTATTGTTGCTACTTTTTATCTGGACTTAGAACATATAAACATGAATACATCATTCCTACATGGGGATCTGGAAGAATAAATCTGCATGAAGCAACTAGAAGGGTTCATTGTGAAATGAAAGAAAGAGATAATTTCGAAGCTAAAAATGTCCATGTATGGGTTAAGCAAATCACCAAGGTTGTGGTACCAAAATTTTAATAGTTATATAGGTACATGGGTTCAAAAGGAGAAAAGAAGATCACTACGTATATTTCAAACTAGTTGGTAATCATGTTATTTATTAGGTATTGTATGTGGATGAGATGTTTCTAATTAGAAATGAAAGGGGCATCATTTAGGAAGTGAGAACTCAATTTTCCTCTAAATTTGACATGAAAGATCTTAGTACTACAAATTTTATCTTGGGTGTAGAAATAAAAAGAGATTAGGAAACTACGCAATTGTGCAGTCACATGGGCTCATCTATCCTCCAGAACTGTGCAATAGGTTGATCCATTGCCTATCCCCTCAGCCTATCATCCTAAGCTCCCAAGATGCACAATTTTCTTCCTCAGCCTAGCCTGAACTACACATTGCGTAGTTTGAAGGCTCAAATCTTCACCCTTGACTGCCTGAATTGCACAATTGTGCAATTATTGAGCCTCTTTCCCAACATGTTACCTAGTTCTGGCTTAGCCAGTGGATCAATTTGCACCATCTTAGACTAGGGGTTTATCAAACTAATGTCGTCTTGTCATGAGTGAATTGTAGATACAGGAACTCTATCATGCTATGACAAGATGATGATGAAGGCTATGGAGAAGTAGAACATATTAGAAGACACATATGGAGCTGCAAAGATAAGATGATCAGTAGGCATGAAGGCAAAGGGACATCAAACTCTAACAAAAGATGAATATCAAGATCACATGGAAGACTCCTCATCTTCAAGTCATAAGGAGGAGGAAGAACAAGAACATGTACCATTTGTTCAAGAAGACACAAAGAAAGAAGCAACAAGAAGGACAACTTGGCATTTTCACATCATCATTTAGCCCATGTCATCAGTGTCATGCCATGTCTTGTCAAAATTCATCACATGCCACATCATTATTGTGGATTATGTAATTACCTATTCAAAACATATTGTAAAGTTGAAGTCCAAAGGACACACATGGAATATGAAGAGTCATGTAAGTTAAAAATTCATAGGAAGTTGAACAGTCATGAGGTTAGTCAAAGAGTCACAAGGAGGTTGAAGCATCACCACTTGGTTATATATACACCATCATTGTATGAGAAAAGGAATTTTCACCTTGGCTTCTCCCCCAAGGCATCATAGAGATAAGCTAGTCCTTTTGAGGAGCAAGGAGTGGCATCAACACTCCACTTTTGGAGCTAGTGGTGTTCATTATATACATGTGTCTTAGAAATTTTACATAATATGAAAAGACCTATAGGCTAGCATGTTCTTCATGCATGGATTATGGATATTTGTAAAACTATTCGGTGAATTTTTGTAATTCATGTTTTCTTTCATTTGTGCTAAAGTAGATGAACTATTTCAGTTATTTTGGTACTTATCATATTGAGAATGTCTTGTAATTTATACTATCATTGTCACATCCTCGTGGACTATTATGTTGGATATTAGACAGACCTTCCTTGTTATATTGGTTATAATGATCATCGCATCTTTGTGGACTATTTCACTTGATGTTGTATGGACCCTTCTTACTCATGTGTGTCTCTACTAGGGTGGTACTACTACTTCTCTCATAGAGGATCACTTTTCCTCCCCTTCATACTGAAATAAATTTGACACACATATGATCGACACTCACCAAGCTCACCCCCTTTTCTTTTCAAAGGCACCACGTGTTTCGCTCTCTTACTGACAGTTAGAGCCAAGGAAAACCTATAAGAATGCATGGAAACCAGACTGATATTTTGGATGGGGATCGTACTCCAAACTGTGTGAGGTCTAATTTGGACTTCACATCGAGGATACCCCTTGGTTGACGAATTCCAACATCATCAAAAATGGTGCTAGAAGGAGGGCCAGATGACAAGTTGAGCCCATTGAGTTTGTTTTGAATCTCTTGTCATAAATAGTTATTTCCCAAATCACAATCCTAAAGTTTTTTTCCAACCTGCCTCCTGGAAAAATTTCAACCTCTGCAAAACCTGTTCATTCTTTATCTCAGCTCAATTTTAATGGTGAGGGTGGTATATTTTTATCAAGACACATAAATGATTTTATTGGGTTTTGTAAAACTCTCCAAATCGATGATGAAGATGTTATGTGTATTCTATTCACCCTCACTCTCGAAGGTCATGTTAAGTATTAGTGGCATACCTTACCATATACTTCCATTCATTCTCTTTGTCATTTTACTAAGGAGCTTCATCAAGCTTTCGATTGGTATGATAACCAAGATGTTCACAAAAGAATCAATCAACTCGGAATGGATCCTGATGAATTAGTTGATGGTTTTGCTAATAGATTCCTTCATTTATGTTATGAGTTTCCTAAAGAAGACATGGATCAAGACTTTTCTAAGAAAAATTTTGAACATCTGGCTCACATTTCTTTGAATCAATTTGAATCTAAACCTCCTAATGTTTTCACTTCCCCAACTCTTGTGAATTGTTAGACACCTATAATTTCATAGGAGGAACCTAATATTCCTTTTGTTTCTTGTCCTCCTCCTTTTCTAGTCCTAATGTGGGTACCTCCTTGTGGTGATTATAAAGTTGGGAAATCTGCAAATCAAATTCCTAATCCATTTTTTCATTCTTCTTCTGCTTTTCACAATTCAAATTCCATATTGGCTCATGGAGCCTACAGTGAAGATTAACTCCTCCATTTCAATAGATGATGTTATTGTTCATAATTGTAGTCTCAAATCTGATTTCGATTTCTATTATCCCCTATCATCTACAGGCCATGACTCTTTGTACCATGATCCGCTTGACCAATCTATTCCACCAGCTAGTTTTTCACGCTCTCTTGATTTTCACATTGTTGGTTCAAATTGCAATCAAATACAAGGAATTCGTATTACACAGGTAAGGGAGTAGGAAGGAGAAGATTATTTCAATATTTATTCTATTTTCCAAAATCCTCCATGTGAGGATGATGCGCTCCCATTCTTGGATTATTTTCAATCTGCCAATCTCGGTAGTGAATCAAAAGTAATCAATTCTATCGATCAATTCGTAGCCTAACAATCATTCCGATGATGATTACTTTATTGATGTATGTGATCACGAATGACCAGGTGTATCAACTGATCTTTTGGTTTCTCATGAATATTGTACTATAGATCTAAAATTTGATTATGTCAAAGAAGATGCTCTTATTGAAACTTCCTCTTCACCTCACTATCCCTTGTGCTCTACCATCTACGATTCATATACTTGTGACAAGGATACTCCATGTTCTTCAAGTCCATCATTTAATGAGTTAACCTCTCAATTGGCACAATTTGGTGAAATTATCCATGATGCAAATGAAAAAAAAAAAAAAATCATTGAGTACTCTTCCCAAACCTCATCATCTCTTCTCTTACATGAAGACAACACTTCAAATCAACTTGCACATGAAATTTTCCTGATTCATTCATCTTCAAATTTGTGATCAGAGTAATATTTTGACTTGAGTAATCTGGTTGTTGAAGTTGAAAATCCGATGAAATCAGTGACAGAGATGGTTGCCATCCAGTGAGAAATGGCTTTATTGAAATCATTGTTAGCAGTTATCCTCAAACCATGCATGATCTATTTCAATCTTCAAAATGTGATTTTATAATCTTGAAAAGTTTCGAGACTTACCAGGTAGTCGAGGCACTCCAACTTGTATTGATGGTTATGTCAAGATCTCGCAACTTTGGTAAGCCCCTCGAACTAAGTTAGATCTACTTTTTCCTGCACGATCCTTCTCTTTGCATGTTTTCACTCGATGAAAATTTATTTTTGAAAAATGTTTGGTATCTTGAATGTGATCTTCCAAATTTTCAAAATTTACTTCTCACCGGATTCAAGAATCTATTTCAGTTCATTCATCTTCATGTAAATCTATCGCATCAAACTCGGGTTTGGAATGTGTATCACTTGTAGAGTCATGGAATTGTGAAGTTGATCATTTCAAAGACTATCTTTGGCTAAAGGAATCATGCTTATCAAATTCATTCCTTAATAGACAGCTCTTGGTTCTTCTTGTGAATGTTATATTGCACATATTTCCTTTCACCACGCCTGAAATCTTATATAGTGATGATGAATGCATGAGTAATCGCAAAAATCAAGTTCTTCTTTGTTCACCATGCCCTGATTGGTCTCATGTATTTGTTTATTTAGAATCCCTTTTAAATTATTTTGACAATTATGATGCTTGTACAGTTTGTCACCAGTTACAGGAAAATGGTTTTCCACATTTGGCTTGCGAGGAACTTGGTTCAATTGTTCAGAGAATTCGCAAAGCTGTCCAAATTGATTTATCTTGGTTAATTACAAACTAGGAATATGATGCTTTAATCAACCCATCTGATCATTATTCTTCCTTCGATGACTATCATTTGGCTCATAATTTTTCCATCATCACATCTAATCACAATTGTTTTACATCCTTCGATCTTCAACATTCAATATCTCATTATTCGGACTTTTGTCGAGAAGTTGAGGCACCTCAGCCTTCGCTGATGGTTATGTTAGGTCCTCACTGTCTCGACATGACTGCTGAATATGACCACATTTATTTTCCCTAACAAGAGCCTCATCATAATCCCCTACCTCTGATTGAAAATTCATATTTTCAAATATTTTGGGGTTTTCAATAGGATCATCATGAATTTTACAATCCAATCATTAAATGGTTGGAACAGTCTTATCTGGAAAGCTTCATCGCAAATAAGAAGTTTGATCTCCCCTCGTGCTTGCTAAGGATTTCTGTATATATGGAGACAGATCCATGAGAATATTTTGAGGTTTGTTGAAAGATGGTATTCATCGAAAAGGTAAGAATTTGAATTGGATGAAAGTAGTGGTTGTGACATAACTTTCTGCCCATAGGCAAAAACTTCCTTTTGTTGTGCAAATTATTCAAGCTATCATATTTTCTCTTGCACATTTCTTTATATCTATTTTAATTGATTGTATCTTTGTGATTGCAAGTCGGGAACGATTATGGTGGCTACTTTAGAAATTCCATTATATGTGACCTCGACCTTTTAGTTGTTAGGTTACGATTAGGATTAGTTGCATCCTAGTTTTCCTTCTCTTACACTCATCCCTTGTTGTTCTCTTTAGTCTCTCTCCTCTTTTCTTACTTTTATCTTGCATTATGATTTGGTTTAGCTTCTTTTTCCCATCTTCTGGTTTTGTTTCCTTGTTGTGTGTTTTCTTTCCTTTCATCTTGTGAGATCGTGCATGAAGATGCTTTTTCGGCTCAAAGGGAATGTGGAAAAATAAAAAAGGACTTTGTAACATGGCAACATTTGGCTAAATCTCTATCCTTCTTCCTTCTCTATGTTACATCTTTCGGTCATTGATGTTCCGATGGAAAATATGATCCGTATGTTAATAAATCCTTGTGTTGAACCATGACCTCCATGTCTATTCTGGAAACCTCATGCCTGCACTCAGGTTTTATGTTTCGGTATTTTTAAGATGATACGATCAAGTAGAGGAGGAAAAGGGGAAAATTTAAATGAGAAAACCAATGTCAGAGGTTTTATATATGATTCTCTAAAGGGACAACCTCTCCTGCTCTCAATAAGTCAAGATCCCTCTTCCACCCATAAATAAATAAGTTTTGATGCATATTCCTCTATAACTAAATAAAGGTGAAAGAAGAGAAAGGCTTCCTACGCAGAGAGGTGAAGAAAGAAGCTTCGTTAAGGTAGTGTCCAGGCTCACTGGAAGCGGAGAATTGTCTGTGTTCCTATAGTTACTTTGACAAGGTACTTTTCAGACCTATTGGTAGTAGAGAAACACCAGAGATGAAAAACTATACTCTTAAAATCTAAAGCTCGCGAAATTCATTACCCTATCCTGATTCGAAACATTATGTGATCGTTGATCTTGTGTTTTTGTTTAACCAACTAAAGGAATGAAGGGGACTATGTTTATGCATGGGTTACATGGGGAATCCATGGTAATCTAAACAATGAATCAATACTTCCTGAGGAACTAGACCCTACACAAAAGAATTGATCGAGGCAAAGAAGTTGGAGTTCTACCAATGAGTCACCAAGTGTTGTTGTTGCAATAAACAACCTCCAAAATTTTGCATGCACTCAAATTTTTGATCCTATTGTGGGTCCTGTAATCGGTTGTACCATAGTCACTTCTTGGCCAACTGATGCTTTTAAGCTCCCTTCTCGGATCAGAAGTGTCGAAGTCACCTTCTCACACATGCTCAAATGTAGCAAGTTCATGAAAACATTCTTTTACACAATATTGGAAAAGCATAGCACGTTCCATCAAGACTATTCCGGTATGATGTCCAATCCATGTTGACAGACAGTGTGCATTGAGAAAGAAGTTTCTCACACTATAGTTGTGGTTTTACTTCTATTTCAGTGAGTTTTGAAAATTGTCGTTCTCGTGCACCTTTATTTTTGTGAGTGTCACTTTCATGTTTTTGGTTGTCACTTTCACTTTCTTTCACTCTAAATAGTTTTGTTTTCATATTATCTTTCCTCTGGCATGTGTTACTTTCATTTTCGTTCACATATCACAAGAGTCATTCACACTTTAGCAATTGTCATATTTTTCACGTGTTAGCTATCGCAAGATGTATGGATTCTTGTTCTTGTGGTTTCAAGGGGTTATCTCTATGTGAATGATTTTTTCTAACCATTTAAACATCATTCGCACTCATTCCCAAAGTTTTAAGCATTGTCACATAAGTGTCGTCACGGTCGTCGTAAAGTGTATCTTAAGTGGCGTACTTGTCGTAAAGTTATCACACAGAGGAAAATTCATTGTTCGTGTCATGGATGGTCTATGTTGATTGTGTCTTCAATTATTCTAAGTGTGTTATTACAATAGACATCTTATCACTATCCACATCAGTCTCACACTTAGCCATTTCTGGAAAGGCTTCCCGACCAAGCAACCTAGCTTCACCCAGTCTCCCTGAACTACACATTGCGCAAGCTCAATCCTCTACTTGTGACCTTCCCCTTTGGCATTGCACAATACATAGTTCCTACCTCCTAGGATTTTTGGATTGCATACATTTGGTGCTCAAGCTCTAGCCTTGACCTCCAGAATTGTGCAATCATTTCTCCCAGCCTAGGCCTAACTGTGCACTGAGCAATCACAAACCACAAGCTCATTACCTGAGCTTCTAAAATGTGTATTTGTGTAATAGCCCATCCTATATTATCTCTCAGGACTATGTAGCATGTTCACTTAGTTTCCATCCCCTCGACCTGCCTCTTTGGCTCCCAGAACTGCGCAGCTTTATCCCTCAATCCAACCTAAACTTCGCACTATGTAGTCTTAAGGCTCAAGCCTCGTTCCTGAGCTCTTGAACTATGCACAATGCAGTTTCAAGGCTCAAGTTTCATCCCTAATCTATTAAACTGCATAATTTCATAGTTACTTGGGCTTATATGTCCTCCATAAATATGCAATAGGCTAATCCAGTGTCCATTCCCTCAGCCTGTCATTCTAAGCTCCTAGACTGTGTAGTTTTCTTCCTCAACTGAGCCTAAACTACACATTGCATAGTCTCAAGGCTCAAATATTTAGCCCTGACAACCTGAGCTATGCAAATGTGTAGTTACTAAGCCTCTTTCTCAATTTTTCATCCGATTCTGGCTCAATTAGTGGATCAATGTGCACCATCTTAAATTGGGGGTTTATCAGACTGATGTCGTCTTGTCATAAGTGAATTGCAGATACAGGAACTCTATCATGCTATGCAAAGATGGTGAAGAAGGAGATGTATAAGGAGAACATGTTATAAGACACATGTGTAGCTAAAGAGACAAGATGATTAACAAGCGAGAATACAAAGGAACATTGAACTCTAATAGAAGATCAAGATCAAGATCACATGGAAGACTCCCCATCTTCAAGTTAAAAGGAGGAAGAAGAAGAATAACATGTACCATCTATTCAAGAAGACACAAAGAAAGAAGCAGCAAGAAGGACAACTTGGCATTGTCACATCATCACATAGTCCACGTCATCAGTGTCATGCTATGTCATGTCAGAAGTCATCATATGTCACATCATTATTGTGGATTATGTAATTACTTATTCTAAATGTATTCTAAAGTGGAAGTCCAAAGGACACACATGGAATATGAAGAATCATGTAAGTATAAAATTCATAGGAAGTCAAACAGTTATGAGGGAGTCAAAGAGTCACAAGGAGGGTGAAGAATCAACCTTTGGTTATATATACACCCTCATTGTATGAGCAAATTAATTTTCACCTTATCTCCTCCCCCAAGGCATCAGAGAGATAAGCTAGTTCTTTCGAAGAGCAAGGAGTGGCTCCAACACTCCACTATTGGAGTTAGTGGTGTTCGGTATATAGATGTGTCTTGGAAATTTTACTTAATATGAAAAGCCTTATGGGCCAGCACGTTATTCATGCATGGATTATGGATATTTGTAACACTATTAAATGAATGTTTGTAATTCATGTTTGCTTTCATCTGTGTTAAAGTAGTTGAACTATTTCGTTTATTTTTGTACTTATCATATAGAGAATGTGATGTAATTGTGATTATCATTGTTGCATTTGTTGAAGGAAATGTAACTAGGTTTGGTCTTCATAAATGTACTTTTGATATTTGTATTTATTCAAGAAAATAAATATTATTTTTATAATATGTGTCAATGAGTTTCTTACTCATTGAAATAGGTCTAGCACATGTTGAAGTGCTATAGGTAAGTCAAAGAGTCAAACTAAATTATGGAAGACCTTAAGGGCATGTTACACCGTGTATATTTATGTATTAGGGTCAAAAGAATACCTCCAATCAAAGTCAAAAAGTCTCCTCCATGAAAAGACACCAACAAAGAAACAATCTAAATTATTGATGTCAATTCTGCCTACAGTCTTCAAGTCAGCCTTCAAGTCATCATAAAGGAGAGACAACCCTCTATATATAGAGGTTGTCCACTCCCTCAGAATATAATGCAATCCTCTCTGAAATTAGTGAAGTAAAAGGACTAGAAAAGGATGGAAAAGAGCAAAGGAAAGGGTCTCCAAGTGCAGCGAGAAAGAAGGGTACACAACCAAGTCTAAGAGGACCATTTCTTGGGTAGTTGTAGCCACATGTGAGAGGAAAAGGAAGGCTTCATGTAGTCAAAAAAACAGTAGTATATCAGCACCACCTCTCACATTGTTTGGTCTAGAAATATAGGCCTAAAGGGTCTCCCACTCAAGCGAAGAAGTAAGGAAGAAGAGCGAAGATAATAGGACTGTTCTAAATCCTATTATATTCACACTTGTGAGGAGAAGGAGGTTGTATATGTGTTTATAACATCCCTCCCATTACAATCATACAATTTCGTTGGTTGATGAAGAGAAGGAAGTGATCATCATAAGGAAAGTGTTTCATCAAAGGTATGTCTTCTAGAGCAAGTATAATAAGACTTACCAATAGTTGAAAGAAGAATAAAGTGTCAGAAGAAGGAAGATAAAGTGGCAGGGAACGAAGTGCTGAAAGAAGTGTCGGGGAACAAAGTGCCTCAAGGAGGAAGGACTTGACTTATGCTTGGAGGATATTCTAGTCAAGGTTCTAGGGTTTGTCATTGATCAATATTAAGCTTCAATAATAGAAAATTATTGAAGGGTTTTCCTTTCAAAAGAAGAGAGGTTTTGGCCTTGGCAGAGAGCCAACATCTTGTGTTCTTGTTCTTATGTTTTTGGTAGCATTTTGATGAAGTATACACACATGCATTAATAAGAAGAAGAATAAGATTAAGCTAACAAGAAAAAGAAAAAGACTCCACAAATTGTTATCAAGTCAAGAAGAATCACACTACACCTAATTTCCCTTGATTCTTCAACATGGTATCAAAGCTAAGGTGACACATCAAGGAAAAGGCATCTCAAGAACACTCATCAAGGAATTACATCAACAAATTTGAAGCATCAATCCAAGAAGTCTTTATCACATCAAAGGACAAGAAGGTCTACCATCCATCACTCATCAAGGAAGACTACAAATAAAGAAGAAGAGCCTTATATAAAGGCACCTACTAGAGGAGAAAATCAAATAAGGACCTATATCAAGCCACAAGTCATCAAGAAATTCTCATCATCAAGTCAAGTTCACTTTGAGAAAGCAACTTGAAGAACATCAAAATCTGAGGAAGGAAATCTAGCAGGTCTTCAAGGAGAAAGCAAGTCCACTACATCTCAAAATCTATCAAGTATGTATATGTCCCCTTCTAAATATACATCAATGTCCTTTTGCAATGAAATCAACAAATTTGTAGGTACCAATAACTTTCTTGCATGGAAGAAGAGGATTGATTTACTTCTCAAGGAGAATGAACTCCTAGAACACATCAAAGGGACTGCCACTATTCCGGCTAAGGAAAAAACTCAGGCCTTAGCCAAATATAATAAGGATTAGACAAGAGCTCAAATGATTCTAATAGAATCCATCAAGGACTCTCTCATTCCTTATGTCTCCAAACCTGAAGCATCAAAATAAATATATGAGAAACTAGTAGATCTATTCTCGGTAACCACGGCTAGAGAAGTGATATCTCTATGAAATGAATTTTACAAGATGAAGATATCAAAGGAAGGAATATATCCCTACTTCATGAAGATATCTAAAGTGAGGGATCAACTTCAAGAGCTAGGGGAAATCATGTCCAACAGAAAAATGACAATTGTAGTACTCAATTCTCTACCTGAGGATTGGGGAAACTTCACATCAAGAATAAATGCAAAGAAGGAAGCCACCCCTCTAAGTTAAATTTGGTCTCTATGCAAGATAGAGGAAACAAGACTCAAAGAAAATGAGGATGTGGGATCAAAGGAGCAATAATTTTCTACCATGGCCAAGAGAAAAAGAAAATTTGGTCGATGAAGAACAAACAACAAAGATATGTCCAAAATCCAATGCTATGGATGCCAAGAATATGGACACTACAAATGGAATTTTCCTAAACTGAAGAAGGACAACAATAGAAAAAAGAAAAATGGAAGAAGCTCATATGACTCAAGAAATGAAAGAAGAAGACAAGAAGCAAAAGAAGGAAGATCCTCTAGATCTCTACTATGACTAAGTCTACTTTGTTAATTAAATTTTTCTTTCAAAGTTTTGAGTAGTATATGAGCATGTAGGAATAGAATAAAAATTCATGGCTAGAAACATCTTCTATAATCTAGAAGCATGATGTACATAGAGTTCAAAATACTCATGTAGAAGGAGAATTTATAAATAGAACAAAATGCATGGTTAGAAATATATTATAGAATATAGGAGCATGGTATATATAGCTCAAGATATTCATGTAGAAGGAGCATACCTAGTATAGGACCTCATCCAGAATAAAGAAAATTGATCATATTTAACAATATTAGAAGACCCCCATATTAAAATTGAAAGAAACATTTGCAGGGTAAGGCTCTTCAAGATCCTATGATTGGATCTTCAAAAGAATATTCATAAACAAAAGCTGATGTCTCATTGGGAATCCCATTCATGGGATTCAAGAAAAGATGATATGCAGCCAAGCTAAGATGAAGAAAGAAGGGCCACACCAAGGACAACCAAATTAAGCTAAGATGATAAAAGGATAATCAAGATGAGGTATGTATGCATCAAAGTTTATTCATGTTATCATATGTATCTTATTGAGTCATGGGGATAGTTCTATGACATGATCAAGTATGAAATAATCTCTTTCACCAATGACATGCTCAAAGGCATGTACAAGAATGCAATGAAGGTCAACAAAAGGAAGTAGTCACATAAGGAGTATAAGATTGTTTACTAAGAATCAAGAAGTAATGTTGACTAGTCCTAGAAGCAAGCAATAAAGAAGTGCTCCCACAAGGAGCATGAGGTGGTTGACTAATTTATCCAAGAAGAATAAAATGAAAAAAGAGATCAAGCATGTGAGAACACCATGATCACAAAGAATCACTATCTAACAAAGATCCATTGAAGACATCTCCCGAAAGAAGGCAAGACAACTCTAACTAAGAAAGGAAAATATAAAAGGACCCTTGACACCTATGAAGGCCTTGGAGATATGAAAGGTGTAGATAATTGATTCTACTCTACGAAGATGTCATGATGAAGAAGTCATCCATCAAAAGCACCATTTATGTTGAAGCAATATCAAGATGAAGTCATGAAGGGATACTAGATCAAAGCATGGGAACAAACAACTACAAAGAAGCACCCATGTGAAGAGTAGTTTGAAGCATAGACAAGATGACAAGGAATAACCAGATGACAAGAGAACTTGATATATGACAAGAAGGCCACTTTCCATGAAAGAAGCAATGACATGACAAACCAAGAAGGAAAGTGATCGATGGATGGTGCCCTACCAAGAAGAAGTTCAAACAAGAATTCATGACATCAAAGGAAGGAAGGAGATCAAGCAGTTGGAGGACCCACAAAGAAGAAGTTTCTGATGAATGGACAAGTCCCTAGCTAAGAGGGAGTTATAACAAGTTTCCAATTAAAAGGAGTGTGTACAAGTACCTTGT
Organism: Pinus taeda; assembly: GCA_000404065.3. NCBI lineage: Eukaryota > Viridiplantae > Streptophyta > Pinopsida > Pinales > Pinaceae > Pinus > Pinus taeda. Next base: position 91,758 of record APFE030908054.1, on the reverse strand, counting down.
CAAAGGATACTTTGGCATGTCTTCCTCAATTCAGAGGAAGTGATAGACACAACATTGTTGTATTCACTTGAGAAGAAAGAATGGGAGGATTGGGTAATCATCTGGCATCTGATACTCTTTGAGGATGTGTAGGGCATCCAAGACAAGAGTAGGAAAGAGGACCAATATTCTTTGAGGGTTGGGAACCCAAGATAATAATAGTCCTAGAAGGTCATACTCATTGAACACCCAAGTGGGTATGTACCTTGAGAGACAATGACTAAGGTATCTATAAGTCATTGGTCTCACCAACATTGTGCTATGATCTATTGAGAGATAGAGTTGACAGTCAATGCCTTGTTATGGAAACAATGTTGGTTACTATGATGCTATAACATATGGATTGCCAATCCAGTTTCTCTTATGTGAATTATTCAAGATTGAAACATAGCTAAACACCTTGTAATGTTGTATGAGTACCTCAATAATTAAGAGGGAGTGTTGAAGGAAATGTAACTAGGTCCGGTCTTCATAAATGTACTTTTGATATTTATATTTAGTCAAGAAAATAGATACTATTTTTATAATATATGTCAATGATTTTCTTGCTCATTGAAATAGGTATAGCACATGTTGAAGTGATATAGGTGAGTCAAAGAGTAAAAATAAATTATGGAAGACCTTAAGGTCATGTCACACCTTGTATATTTATGTATTATAGTCAAAATAATACCTCCAAGAAAATTCAACAAGTCTCCTCCATGCAACGAAACCACCAAAGAAGCAATCTGAATTATTGATGTCAAGTTGACTTGTAGTCTTTAAGTCAACCTAAAGGAGGGACAAGCCTCTATATATAGAGGTTTTCCACTCCCTCAAAAGATAACACAATCCTCTTTGAAATCAACAAAGTAAAGGGTCTCCAAGTGCAGCGAGGAAGAAGGGTACATAGTCGAGTCTAGGAGGTTCTAGGGCAGTTGCAACCACACGCGTGAAGAAAAGGAAGGTTTTCTAAGGTCATAACAGTAGTAGTATATCAACACCACCTATCACATTGTTTGGTCTAGAAATATAGGCCTAAAGGGTCTCCCACTCAAGAGAAGAAGTAAGGAAGAAGAGAGAAGATAACAGGATTGTTTTAAATCCTATTACAGTCACACATGCGAGGAGAAGGAGGTTGTCTATGTTTTTATAACAGCCCTCCCATTATAGTCATATAAGTTCGTTGGTTGATGAAGAGAAGGAAGAAATCATCATAAGGGAAGGGTCTCATCAAAGGTATGTCTTCTAGAGAAAGTATAACAAGACTTACCAACAGTTGAAATTAGAATTAAGTGTCGAAAGAAGGAGGACAAAGTGTTGGGGAATGAAGTGCCGAAAGAAGGAAGTGTTGGGGAACAAAGTGCAGAAAGGAGGAAGGACTTAACTTGTGCTTGGATGATATTCTATTCAAGGGTCTAGGGTTTGGCATTGATCAATAAGAGAAACTTACTAAAGGGTTTTCCTCTCAAGAGAATAGATGTTTTGGCCCTGGCAGAGAGCAAACATCGTGTGTTCTCATTCTTATGTTTTTGGTAGTAGTTTGATGAAGTACACACACATGCATTAATAAGAAGAAGAAGAATATTAAGCTAACAAGAAAAAGAAAAAGGCTCCACAAATTGTTATCAAGTCGAGAAGAATCACACTACACTTAATTTTCCTTGATTCTTCAACAACATCCTCATGGACAATTCTGTAGGATATTAGAAATATATTCCTCGTTATATTGGTTGCAATGACCATCGTATCTATGTGGACTATTCCGCTTGATGTTGTATGTATCCTTCTTGTTCACATGTGTCTCTACTTAGGGTGGTACAACTACCTCTCTCTTAGAGGCTCACTTTTCCTCCTCTCCACAGTGAAAGAACTTTGACACACATAAAATCAAACATTCACCAGGCACAACCCCCTTACTTTTTGAAGGCACCACACATTCTTCTTTCTCGCTTACAATTAGAGCCAAGGAAAATATATAAGAATACATGGAAACTAGGCTAATATTCTAGATGGGGCTCCTACTCCAAATGGTGTGAGGTCTAATTGGGACTTCACATTGGGGAGACCCCTTAGTTGACAGATTTCCAACACCATCAACAACTAGTAAGGGTGCCTATTCATTTAGGTATAAAGTAATCTACAAATTAGTGTCCCAAGGAATAGGAAGATCAAGGGGACATGTCTCGTGTTCCATATGCCAATGAATTTTTAAGCTTGATGTATGTAATGGTATGTACTAGACCAAACATTGCACATGTAGTGGGAGTATTGAGAAAGTTTAGGTCAAAACCAAGGAAGGAACATTGGATAGTGGTAAATAGAGTTTTCAGGTATTTGTGCGGCACTAATGGTTATGAATTATGCTACCAAGGAAGGATGAGATTAGATAAAGTGTTGGAAACACATGGATTTGTCTATGAAATTTGGGTTGGAGATATGGATCATAGAATATCTACAAGTGGGCATGTGTTTAACCTATTTGGAGGATCAATTAGTTGGATGAGCAAAAGACAATTTGTAGTGGCACTCTCAACTACATAAGTTGAAGACATGGAAGTCACTCCGCAAGAAAGGTAGTATGGTTATAGAGAGTGACACAGAATGTATCCATTCTTTTGCTCAGTACTCATGCTTGGTCTCTTAGACTACATAACTCTACTCAACTCTCTCTTTAATCTATCCTCAATTTGTTTATCCTCCATGTGTTCTTAGACTTAGGTTCACGATGTTGATTATGGAAGTCGTGACTTCTATTGCACATTTTGTTTTCATTGATGACAAAAATATGCCATTGATGTCAAAGGGGATGTCCAAGATAAGAACAATATCATTCGTTATTCCTAAGGAAATCACAATACTCTTTATGAAGTAGTATGACATCTAGGTCTCTTATCATATATCATCGAGTGAAGATAAAGAATCTTGAATTTATTCAAATTCAAGCTTCTGTGATCCATAACTTGTTAATGAAATTTTTTTTGGATAAAAATCACATTGAGTATGTTTGGACGACGCGTTTCAAACCAGCTAGTGTGGTTCATCTTCGAGACAAGATGAAGAGGTAGATCTCAGATACAAGTACTCATCCTATTTTTATGACTGTTGGTCTCGCCTTAGTTCGTTCTGAGATTTCTAGGGTTAGAAAAAGGCTTGATTTTCTCTGTAGGAAGCTACTCTCTTGCATTTAGATTTGTCTTTCTTGTTGTCCTCAGAGATTTAGAAAAGGATCGAAGCTTGCTCAACATCAAAAGCTCGATGGTTGGAGGAGATCTGGACAAATACTTAGAGCATAAAATAATCCAAACTCTCCAATAGATCCCCTTCCATCGGTGATCCCTCCTTCTCGTCTAGCTTCTCCTCAAATAGTAGGATTGATCGCAGCCAATTGTCTGCCCTCAAATCCTTGGTGGAAGGCAATTTCAATGGTGTGATTAATAACGAGCAAGTGGTAGTTGACTCCAGATCGAGCGAAGATGACGAATTTGTCTCATCCGATCCTCGATCCAGCCCAGTTGTTGGCTCAGTTGGTGAATGTGGTTCCCAGCTCGAGCATTCCCTTTATTTTTCACATCCCTCCGACTCCCCTGATAGCCTAAATCAAAGAAGCGTAGTTCCCTTGTTAGCTCTCAACCTGGTAGACCATCCCATCTCTTTTCTGCTGGCCTGCTCTTCTCCTCCCTGTCTCTCCCCCATCGCTTTTGTTTCAGTCAACTTGCATCCCTCGACCCTCATTTTCTCATCCAATCCTCCACTTTTCTTGTCCTGTTTTCCATGCTCCAGCCCACTTTCTTATCTTCCCTCTCTGTAGGGATCTATGAACCCCTCCACCGCCCCCTCTTTCCCTTCCTCTCGATCTATTCCCGCGGATGAATCTGGTGATAGGGAGGCTTACCTTCAACAGGTTTTAGCCATGTTTTTTTCCCAGCGCAGAGGTTGTATGGCTTGTATGTCCTGTCCTTTGACTACCCTGGTTCCCTCTTCTTCCAGTCTTCCCTCTTCTTCAAGTCCTCGAGCCCTCTCTTCTCCCTATGATATTAACCACAGTGATTTTAACTTTAATATTGATAACTGTTATGATAATAATAATAAAATAATACATCTTTTAGTGAAGAAATTAATATTAATATTAATAATAGCTCTTTAAATATTGGTAAAGAAGATGATATAAAGAGTTACTATAATAGTAATAGATCAGGTCATATTAAATCATTTATTGGATCTAGCTATGAAAATAGGAGAGAACTTATGTATATTGAGAATAATAAAGATGACCTAGGTAATAATAAAAATAATAGTGTTTATCCTATTAATAATAATATTAATCATCCTAATAACAAAGTAGTAAATTTATCTAGTTTTCCTTTTCCTCCTCTTGTCTTTAGACTTTTGGAGAAAGGATTAAATTTTTCCCTTTCTCCCAAGAAAATTTTGGTGGCTGATATTATGTGTGATGTCGAATATGGGATTAAGGACTTACCAGATAATATTAAAGATACTATTCGACAAGACTGTGCAGTTATCCTTAGGAAAGCAAAGCCCCCTTAAGCATAAAATTAGTAATGAATAGTTTGAAGCCCTAAAATCCTTGAATAAGAACTTAGACATTATCATTTTAAAAGAAGACAAAGGTGGGGCTTCTATCATCCTTGATAAAGAATATTATCGGAAGAAGATGTTGGATCACCTTATCAACAGTAGTAGCTACAGAAAGCTTGACAAGAATCCATTGAAGAATATTTCTAGGGCAGTTTCTCTCGCTATTAAATCCAGGAGCACCGTTGGCTCCTTTAGCCATAAGCTTATTGACAGTAACCCTATCACTCCCAGGATCTATGGGCTCCCTAAAATTCACAAAGAAGGGATCCCCCTTAGACCCATTGTCAACACCATAGGTGGGCCTACCTATTTTTTAGCTAAATATTTAGCCTCGAAGCTCAAGCCCCTAGTAGGTCGAACAGAGTCCTTTGTCAAAGACTCTGCATCATTTGTTAAGGAATTTCAGGATGTGAAATTTGAACCTGGAGACACTCTTGTCAGTTTCGATGTTGTTTCCCTATACACTAGCATCCCCATCAAAGAAGCCCTTGATGTCATATTTCGCCTTACTGATCCCAACACTGCTAGATTGGTTGAGATTTGCCTCACCTCTACTTTTTTTTGTTTTCAACGTGAGTTCTACGAACAAACCTGTGGGATGGCCATGGGTTCCCCCATATCCCCCATTGTTGCTAACCTGTTCATGGAAGACTTTGAATCCAAAGCCTTATCCTCAGTTTTTTTTAAACCTAAACTCTGGAGAAGATTTGTTGATGACACCTGCTCCATTTGGCAGCATGGACCTAATAAGTTAAATAGATTTTTCAAACATCTTAATAATCAGTCAAACTCCATAAAATTCACCATGGAGCGTGAATTTGGTGGTTTCCTTCCTTTCCTTGATGTCCTCATCTTTAGAAAGGCTGATGGATCTTTCTCCCATCAGGTGTATCGAAAAAATACCTATACTGAGCAGCATCTTCATGCAAGTTCCCATCATTTTCCTTCTCAAAAGATAGGTGTTCTCAGCACATTAGCCACTCATGCTATAAGGATTTCAGATGAAGACCACTTTTCCAAAGAAAATTCCCATCTCCTTAATGTCTTCGCCCAAAATGGTTATAGTAGGCAGTAGCTGTTAGAGCTTTCCTCAAAGCTGGTAACGGTCCTAAGGTTAAGACTGACACTATTGATCGACGTTCAGGGGTTCACCTTCCCTTTATCCAAGGGACGACTGACAAGATTTTGAGAGTCCTGAAGAAACATAATGTTCCCTCAACCTTTAGACCCCTCAACACCATTAGAAGCTCCCTAAAGTCGGTTAAAGACCAAGTGAACCCTATGGATTTGAAAGGTGTTTATGTCATCCTGTGTTCGTGTGGGACCTCATACATTGGTGAAAGGGGTAGGTCTATTAACCAAAGGATTAAGGAACATGTTATTGATATCAGACATGGGAGGACCAAATCTTCTACTTTAGCGGAACATGTAGTGAAGATCAAGCATCATATATGCATTGAGGAGGCTAAGGTCGTCACAAAAATCTCTCATTTTCATCACCGCCAGTTTAAGGAAGCCATTGAAATTGAGCGGTCCTCTAATAATATTAATAGGGATGACGACTGGAAAATTAGTAGCTATTTGATTCCCTCCCTCTCTTCTTAGTCCTTCTCCTCTCTATTTGAGCTTTTTATCCCCTTTCTTGTTTGTTTCATACTCTATTTCCCCTTTTTTATGCTTCCTTTTAATGTTTCATATTAGAGAGGATTACCCCCCTTTTATTGATTTTATTAGTTTTTAGTAATTTTATGTATTCATGATCAGTGATTATTTTTACTCTTTTTTTTCTTTTCTTTTTTTGAAATAAACACCCTCTCTTTTTATTCTTAAGAGATTTCTAGTTTATTTTTATTTATTTTTATTTTTTTACATAGTTTATTTATTTACGCTTTTTATTTTATTTTAATTTTATTATTATATTATTATAATACACCCTCTCTTTATGTTTTTATTTTGATTAATTTTTATTGTATTATTTTAATCTTGATTTGGTCCCTTTTATTATTTATTTACTTAATTTAGTTTATTTATTTATTTTTATGTAGTTTTATTTAATTGTTTAATTTTAGGGATAGGATAATCATTTAAATAAATAATAAAAAAATAGAGAATCATGCATGGCTCCCTCTCTTTTATGTTTTTATTTTTATTAAATTTTTTATTATTTTTATCTTGATTTATATATTTATTATTTTTATTTTCATTTAGTTTATTTATCTTATTTTATGTAGTTTTATTTAATTGTTTGTTTTTAAGGTAGGATAACCATTTAAATAAATTGAATAATATTAATTAGTAAATAATAAGGAATGAATAAGTTAATAAATTAAATTATTAATTAAACAAACTAAATTATTAATTATTAATTATTTAAACAAGTCAAGTTAATCCTCCCCAGTCAAAGATAGTCGTTTAGTTAATTTATTATATGTAAATATATAAATTGTTATATTATATAGCAGGTAAGGTTGCTTGCTTGTAGGTTAGCTTCGGTACTGAAAGGGTAAGCTGCTCAAGCGAGCAAGGATGGTAAGTGAATGGTAAGATAAGGGCAAAGCCGACTGTCCGCATCTTGAAAGGTTCTATCTTTCTAGGTAAGGCGCTACCTACTCACCTATCTGGCTGGATCTTTTTCTCCTAGCCCAGCCAGAAGGGAAAGAGCATTAGATTTTGATTCTAAGGAATGAAAGTATGGTATCTAAAAAAATAGACACTAGTGCAACTTAGATAATGTAATGTGAATTTTCTAGCTAGTTTTCCCTCCCTAATCAAATTTAGTCGTTTCTCTAGCCATTAGGTTGACTTTTCCCCTTATTTAACCTAGTCAAATTTAGTCGTTCCTCTAGCTGTTAGGTTGAATTTCCCCTTATTTAACCTACCTCTGAGATCTGCCTCTTCATCTTGTCCTGAAGATGAACCACGCTGGCTGGTTCAAAATGCGTCAACCAAATATTTTCAATGTGATTTTTTCCGAAAAAAAATCATTAACAAGATCTTGAAGTTATTCAAGTTTTTTATGTATTTATGGTGACCTAATGACTCTACAAATAGTATGGTTGTGTAGGTATTTTAAATACCTTTCCAACCATATATAGTTCTCTAAAAAAATCCTCTTAGATGAGAAGTTAAGGTTGTTAGAAAATTCAGTGTTAATTGTGGGCTCAATGCTATAGGGAACAATTTTAATATGTTAAAGAGTGTGCACCTTCCAGGCACATCCACGGTCCATTGATAAGGTCAACGGTGGATCTCCACTAAATTGCATGATTTTTAATCAATTAAAGATTGTGCATCTTTCCACTAATCAGACATCTCTAGGAATTGAATGAAAAGTTGAATAATGGATGATAACAAGAGTTGCATGACCTTTAACACATCTTTCTCAGCCGACAAAATAATGACACAGTGACACTTATGCAGTTAACCCCACCAATGTGGACCAGTTGCACATTGACACATGGCGCATCATGGCACGATGAGATGATGGTGTTAGTACTATCAACATAACATGTCAATTAATGATGTAATCATGAGTAATGGGGCACCACTAGAGGTTGTCATGTGGCATGCAGTTTTTGGAAAATTCTAATTGATGAAAAGTCCAATTGTGGCTGACTATGGCACTCCTCATGGTATTCCATGTGACATGATGACATCATCACATGGATGAATAGAGACCCACAAGGACCTCACCATGAATAGTCACATGGACGTTGGCATGTAGTTTAAAGCTCGAAAGCATGGTCATATGCAATGATCATATGGTAAAAAGGTCCAACCTTTAAGGTATGGATGTCAGCCCATGGGCAACCAATTCATCCTCGAGACCACATGGAGAGCATATAGTCAAACACGGTCAAATATAGTCACTCGTCACTCACATTACAAGCTTTGTCCTTCTTACAGTTCGTTGGCATTTTTTTGTCTTGGTTTCGAATCGAGCGAGCAAAGCATATTATTGCTCTGGTTTCTCAAGTCTGCAATGCTTGTTTAGCCTTGTGTAGAGGTATCCCATAGTGGACATGGAAAATCTACTCATAGACTCAGTCAACCCACGTGAATAAAGCATATAGAAAAGTTTTTCATAGAGACTCGACCCACGTATAAACAAGTGTTTTTATGGAGATTCAGTCAACCCACAATGGACATTTCATATACACAAGTATTGCATGGAGACTCAGGCCACATGAATAGATCGTATATACAAATTTTGCATGGATACTCAGCCCATGTATACACAAGTTTTTCACGGAGACTCATCCCACGTGGACTGGGCGTATAAATAAGTTTTTCAGAGAGGCTCATTCAACCCATAGTGGATAGGGAATATACACAAGTTTTGCATGGATATTCATCCCACGTGGGCATGGTGTAATTGTTGAACCTTCGAATTGTCCTCCTTTTGACAATTCAATTTTCCTTTTTCCACACATTTTCACTTCATTCCATCTCATTTATGAATTAAAGGTTATCTAGGTCATGCAAATTTCAATGAAAAGGTAATAATCCATAAATAGCTCAAATTCTATGTTTTCTTTATGAAATTGGTTTAAATTATGCTATAGCTACCAAATTATGTACTTTATGCAACTAACTTGAATTTCCACAACCAAATCCTAAGTTGTCTAGGTTAGCGAATGATAGAAGGCGACCAAAGCACATGAGTAGTTTCCAAATGTAACCTACATGGACATCCACCTACTGGTCACATATGGAAGCTCTTGGAATAAGCATGGCTCATTGGTCAAACTTGCGGTCAACAAGGCTCTGGAATACTTGGTTCACACATTATATCAAGGAACTGACTCTACAGTCAAGCGAGCATGGAAATAGAAAAAAAGAAATATCTGAACACCTAAGTTTAAGAAGATCATGTGGTTGAAAGTCCTATTTTGATTTAGAGGTCTAGATGTCAATTCCAGTTCTCAATTCTAGGAAATAATCCCTTAAGTTGTTAATTACGAAACCATTATAAAAACGCTTCATTTTGAAAGCGAAAGACATCTAATTAAGTTTAGCATTGTTGTTTTTTTCATTTGTAAACTCTACTTTCACATTTGAAGTAATACAAGCTCTGTTCATGGCATAATCATGATTGTGTTGGAAATTTGAAGTCTTCTGATCTGAGTTTTCAACTTATAACACTCACTATGAGAGCCCCTTAGGATGTGTGAGAGATAGTATAGCTTTCTTTCATTATTTTGATTTGATTTCATATGCTCTCCAACTAGATTAGAATTTGCTTCATTCAGTTTTTTAGTTCAATTAAATGCTCCATTTCACTTTAATACTATGTTTTTTTACCCATTTGTCTTTGGTTCTTTACAGGTCGAGTGCTTGACAAAAAATCAAAACACCAAAAAGTTTTCCTTTAATTATTCTTTTATCTTAGTCTTTGATTTATGCTTGATATGTCATGACTAGCTCCAGTTCAGAATGTGCACATCAGTAATCTTTTGAGGTTTTTAAAATTTGCTATCTACTTTCTAGAATGATTTTAATTCCGAAGTATTGTAGGTTCTAGATTATTTTTTCTTCCATGATTTGATGGTTTATATTTCCTTTGAAGTCACATATATTAAATTTTCTTTCAAAGTTTCATAGAAGAGATTCATAGAATAGATTCGCTTCAAGGTTTCATAGAAAAGATTTATTTTTCAAGTCAAGTAGATTAAGTTTCCCTTCAAAGCATAAGTAGAGGAAATTTGTCTTTCGAAGTTCAATAGAATAATATTTCATTTCCTTGTCTCATACAATAGATTTTGAAAGCTTTAACATTAGCATAGTTTGCTTTGAATTCATTTAATTTCCAAATCTTGAATTTGATTTAAGCCTCTAGACATAAAATCTGCATATGTTTACTAAGATCTTGTCATAAATAGTTTTCATGTACAATTAGAATTTTTTTTTTCAATTAAAAGTTGATAGCCTAGCATATATGGCGCAAGTGTACTTTGCAAGTTTGCAAACCCTAGCTTGATGTTTTAATGTAACTAATTTAACCAACAATTAAATTACCCAACATTTTTGACATTTTTGTCGGGAAAGTATACATAGGTGTCTATGTTTAACTTAGGATTTATTTTAATTTAAACAACTTTATTTAGAGGGAGAAGTAAGACAAGAGGTAAGAACATGCACATCACAATTGTGGGGTTCTCTCTAAATTAAAGTTGTCACAATTGCATTTCATAATAGTTGCATTCATTTTTTAGATGCATAATTAATTCATTTTAAAATAATTTAGGATGCATATATAGATAATGAGATTCTATGGGGTATATTTGTAAGTAGAGGATGTAGTTCAATACTAGCATCACCAACCACCCCTGTTAGACCACGTAGTTCCACACCACCTTATGATACATGAATTCCATCATTTGCAAGTAGAACAAGACTCCCTAAAGTGCATCGGTAAAAAATCCAACCTAGGGACTCACCAACCTCATCTACAAAAGTTATAGTTTAATAACCTACATCCCCAACTGAAGGAGACATTTCTTTCCTCAACATGTGAACAACTCATAGAAAAGGAGTTAGAGGTACCTAGTGACGAAGAAGTAGAAGAGAAAATCTTTATGAACTACCATTGGTAGAGGAACTAGAGGAAGAAGAGATATACAACCCTATCATTGAACCTTATATTAGCTTTGAAGAATCTACAATGGCATGTGAAGAAGGATAAGTACATAATGGAGAAGAAAGGCCAAGAATTGGTAGAAAAAGAGGTAGAGTAATAGGAGCTAGTAGAGGAGGTTGAGGTGGTAGATTGGAAGGGGAGATGACAAAGATTTTCATGAAGAGGATACTTTTGAATTTCCTATTTTAGATATTCATACCACTACAACCATGAAACATATCTACCCATATATCCTCCCTAACTTCCATGGGCTAAGATCTGAGGATCCATAAACATTTCTTTTTGAGTTTGAGGTATTGTACAGATCATATGACTATCTGCTTAATACTCAAAAACTGTCATTATTTCCTGTTATTTTAAAATATGGGGCTCTTAAATTGTTCATGGATCTAGGAACACATTTTATAAGGACATGGGATGATATGAAAATAATATTTTTAAAAAAATACAGATATTATTGCATACATCATGACCTTAAGGATGAAGTTTTTAATATGAACCAAAAAGAGGATGAAAGCCTCGAAGACTTGTTGGAGGTATTTGTCTACAATGTCAAAAGAGATAAATTACATAATTTAGAAGAATAAACAATGAAAAATATCTTTATAAAAGCCATAAGGGATTAATGTATTGATATTCTCAACCTAATGGGTAAAGGAGATGTTTCTCAATTGAAATTTCAAGAAATTTATGAGTAATGCAAACACATGTCAAGAGGAAAATCAAAATATGGCAAAAATCCAAGAGATCCAACTACATCAAGCATAAGCAAATCTTCATCTGGAAGAGTAAGTAGAGCACAATTAGGTAATTTTCTTGATAACTTTAAAATTGATATTCTTGGAAAACTTAGTGAACAAATAGATATATTAAGGATACAAAACAAGCAAAAGTTAAAAAAGTGGCATTGTCTATTTTTTGTCCTAGATTTAGGAAAAAGCATGCATTACAAGAATTTCCTCTTGATAGTGTTGAAATTTGTGTTACATGTGTCAAACCATCCTACAAAGGAATTTCCTTCAATATTTGGACTTAAAGTTGTTTTCCAAGAAGAAGTTGGGACAATTCAAAATGAACCACTTTGTTATGTTGCTTCTATAAGACCTTGGCATCCTCAAAAAATAGGTATGGCACAAAATCCCAATGTACAATATAAATCTTATGCACAACCACAAAGTATTTGGAATACACCCTTACCATGGAAAACTTGGCCAGCTCAACTACAAAACCCATCTTGGTCACAAGGATGGCAATATTCTTATGGTAAGAATCCCTAGTATCCTCAAAATCTCCAAAAATTATATCCTCAATACCAAACTCTGTATTATTCTCCTCCCCAACTACCACAATCCAATCAACCAAAATTCCAACCTCAATTGACTTTAAGTCAACCCCTTCCATTACCATCCACTCCATTTCCTCAAAAATATAACCAATTACCTGCACAACCACTCCCCAATCTAAATAATAAAACACCTCAGCTCAAGCTTGTAAGATAGCTCCTCTAGGTCTAAATGATGTCCAACTTAGACCTGGTCGAGTTTTGCAAATGAAAACACCACTAGTTGTCATCCAAGAATATGAGGATAAAATTCCTGAAAATGAGTCATTTCCTAATCAAGAAAAGACTCCTCCAAAGGAACATATTCTTACACAATTAGATGACAATAGAATAAAATCAACTCCTACAATTCCAATAGTTGAACGTACTTTTTTTTATTACAAAATCATTCCTATCCTAAGAGACTTCAAATAGATAAAGGAATAGAAAGGAAAATAATTGTACATGATTATAAGATGGTACATGAATTAAAAAATATTTGCATCAAAATTCCCTGGTAGATATTATGATGGGTAAACCAATCATTGAAAAATATTGAGATCTAGGTAAACTCATTGTAAAAATCCACATCAATGGTAGTGAAATTCCAAACACTTTGATTGATTTAGGTGCAGATATTAATATCATGAGAAAGTATACTATGGGTCAATTAAGGTTACCTAATCTTCAATATACCCCAACTTTATTATAATTAGCAAATATATCTGCTATTAAACCTGATGGTATATTGGAAGATATATCAATATCCTTATATTCGTGGGAGTATCCTGTTTATTTTATGATCTTAACTCTCAAAAATAATCTAGGAGGACACCCATTGGTCCTTGGTAGACCATGATTAGCTACAGTTAATGCATTCATAAATTGTAGTTATGGTTATATGTTCATTTCTAACGGAAATTTTACTAAGAAATTCACATTATATCCACTTGCAAAAACAACAACTGAAGTGGAAAATTAAGTTTAGATTGAAACTTATGATGATGAAGACTTTGAAAACATTCAACCAGTATTAACTATTTCACAAAATGGTGAAGAAGATCAATTGGTAGATTTGATGAACAATCATGATTTTTCTTCATATTGTAAACAAAATTACTATGTACACATGCTAGATCAAAGTTTCCAGAAAGATTGTGGAATTGAATATTTTTCATCTAAAGAATCCAAAATACCATTAAATTCTATGGACAAGTTTGGTAATTCTTTAGTACAAACTTATCCAAGAAAAATATTAAACATTAATAACTTGGAAGAATTTCAAAAGAAGCAATTGATAAAGATGCTACAAAAACATTCCTCTGCATTTGCATTGGAATATAACGATATGAAGGGTATTGATTCAAATACATGTATACATCATATTTATATTTAAGAAAATGTCAAACTGGTGAGACAACCTCAAAGAATGATGAATCCCAATCTGAGAGAAATTGTTAAAGAGGAATAAAAATTATATAATGTGAATTTCATTTATCCAATATCAGATAGCCAATGGGTTTCACCCTTGGTGATTGTGCCTAAGAAGAATGGAAAGTGGAAAGTATGCATAGATTATTTATAATTAAACAAAGATACTCTAAAAGATATTTTCCACTAATATTTGTTGATCGTGTTAGGTACTTTATCACGGAAGAAATATTTTTCATTTCTTGATGGTTTCAGCCGATGTAACAAATTTAATTGGCACCTAAAGATCATTACAAAACAACTTTTACATGTCCATGGGGTATGTATGCTTACATGGTACTTCCTTTTGGTTTATGTAATGTAACTACTACATTCCAAAAATCAATATTAGGTATCTTTTATGACTTGCCATGATTGTGTAGAATTTTATATGGATGACTTTACTGTCTATGGGAATACTTTTGAGGAATCTATGGAAAAAATAGAAAAGTTTATTATTAAATGAAAAGAAGCAAATCTTTCATTAAGTCATGACAAATGTTTTTTGATATTTAACAAATGAATTTTTTCAGGTGTTAGGCCCCTATAATACTATTGATTCCCCCATTACTATTGTCATTGTATTCCTTATTGTTATTATTGTGCCCCTATTGTCCCCATATTGTTATTAGTATGCCCCATAGAAACCCACTATTGTTATTTTTGTGCCCTTATGTTATTACTATTATGTCAACTTGATTATATTATGACCCCTTAGACTCTTATATATAGAAGGGAGGTTTAATCATTTGTATCATCCAAGAATTTTTCATTTGCGTAATGTAAAGGAGGTTTCCCCCTCGAAGAGGATGAGTTCTAAGGCGTTTCTCTATCTTTTCTATCTTTTTGTGAGTTGGTTTCCTAACATTTGGTGTCAGAGCTTTGGATTCTAGGGTTTCGTTGCTCCAAACAGGTCATCGTGGAATTTTCACTATAACTTTTTTTATGTGACATTTTAGAAGCTAAAAAACCAAACCCATTTGAGCCAAAATCTTTCTGAACTTCGGGTCCAAATTTCAGATCTTATCGCGCTATATTTGCGGAGATATGATCTGAGGAAGTTAGGGTTTTTGCAGACTCCCGAATTACATTCCAAACAGGTGACTTGGGGAAAATCGTTATAACTTTTGTTTTGAGCATCAAATTAAAATTTCGTAAGAAGTTTCAGAAAGAGGACAGCCTATATTTTTTTGTATATCAGTTCTAGATACTAAGGTCGAAATAGTGACACGTGGCACATCGTACAAGTTCACTCTACTGAACTATTTTATAATCAGGTCACCGTGGGAGATTTGCAATAACTCTTACTTGTAGACTCCAATCTTGATCAGACTTGTGGGGTTAGAAATAGGAATTAGAGGGCCACTGCAAGAAGAGATTTTAGATATTTGAGATCCACAGTTATAGAGATACAATAGATTCAATAACAAGCTCTTACAAAGTGAAAAACAAAGGGTGTAGTTTTTTTTTTTAATTTTGCATAAGATTGGTTTGAAAAATTAGTTTAAAGGAATTCAAATGGAATAATGAAGAATTGTTAGCATTAATTAATGACCTGAAGAAAGAAAATGGAAACGCCTAGTAAGCAACCTGAAATATCTAGCTTGACTCATGAAGAAGAGGAAGAAATGCAACATGATATATCAATATTACAAGACCAAGTACAACAAATTTCACTCTCAGTAAAGGTAAATGAAGCCAAGATGAATGGTGTGGAAGCTAATGTGAATGGCTTGCAATTTAAGATGGAAGCTAAGATGGATGGTTAGGAAGCTAAGATGAATGGCATGGACACTAAGATGAATGGCATGGATGATAAGATGGGAGAATTGAAGAGAAATTTGAATAATTTGCTACAAGAAATGGTCACTAATGGTGAAAGGGTAGTAAATGAAATTCATGATGAGAACAAAATAAATGTTAATCATGACTTCATAGATTCTAATGTTGGATTGAAGACCCACCATGTTCCAAAAATCAATATGAGGAAGTTTGATGGCAAGGATCCCGGAACATGGATACTACAGATGGAGCAATTTTTCCATCTTTGTAATGTGCAAAACACATAAAAGGTACGTATTGCAACTTTATATTTGGAACCAAATCAATTGTATGGTATCAATGGCTTTTCTCTCGTAAACAAATTGTCACTTGGGAAATTTTTACAAAAGAAATGATAGCACATTATGAGGATACAAAAAGCAACACCTTTTTTAGTCAATTGATAAATCTCAAACAAAAGGGTTCAATGATGGAGCACATTGAGGACCTCCAAAAATTCAACATAAGGGTAAAATATATTCTAGAGGAGCATAGTGTTGTTGTGTTCCTAGGGACTTTAAAGGATAATACCCAACATAAGGTTCGCCTTTAGGAACCTGATTCATTGGAGAAGGCATTCAGGTTAGCAAGAAAAATAGAAAGAAAAATTATGGCTACCAAGCACTAGCCTTAGCTACGTCGAACTTCACAAAAACCTTTATTATGGAATGTGATGCTTCAAGAAATGGAATCGGTGTTGTTTTAATGCAAGATAAAAGAACCATTGCTTTGGAAAGTCGTCCAATCAAAGGAAAGTATTTACACAAAGCTATTTATGAGAAGGAAATGTTGGCAATACTACATGAACTTAAGAAATGGAGACCCTAACTAATGGGAAGACACTTCTAGGTAAAAACAGATCATGATAGTCTTAAATACTTTTTAGAACAAAGATTATCCTCTGAAGAGAAAAAAAAATGGGTCACAAGATGTTGGGTTTTGACTTTGAAATCATCTACAAAAAAGGGAAGCAAAATGTTATGGCAGATGCACTCTCAAGAAAGGATGAGGATGTGGAAGCATTGAAGTGCACCATTTCTATTATCCAACTAGATTGGAAAAATGAAGCAAGGGATGAATGGAAGAATGACGAAGAAGTGTGGGCATTCATTCAAAAGATACAACAAGATCCCAATACATCTAATACATTTAGCTGGAAAAATGATTCGTTATGGTACAAAGATCGCTTATATCTATGTAAGAATTCCCAACTCAAACAAAATATTCTTATGGAACTGCACACTTCTCCCTTAGGAGGGCACTCATGATTTTCAAAAACTTACCACAGGGTTAAGAAGGAATTTTTTTGGGATGGCCTTAAATCGGATATTCAAAAGTTTGTGGTGGAATGTTTGATTTTCCAACAAAATAAAGTTGAAACAATTAAGACCTCAGGTCTATTACAACCTTTATCCATTCCAAGCCAACGTTGGGAGGAGGTTTCAATAGATTTTATCATAGGTTTACCCAAGTCTGAAGGAAAGAGTGTCATCATGGTGGTAGTTGATAGGCTTATCAAGTATGCACACTTTTGTGCATTATCGCATCCATTTAAATCCAATACAATTTCTATTGTATTTATGGAAACAATTCAAAAGCTACATGGAAACCCAAAGATTATTGTAAGCGACAAAGATCCCATTTTCATTGGAAATTTTTGGACAAAATTATTTTCTTGTCTCAGTATTGAGTTAGCTCATGGCTCATCTTATCATCCTCAATCCGATGGGAAAACTGAGATAGTAAACAAATGTTTGGAAGCATATATTTGTTGCTTTGTACTTGATAAACAAACACAATGGATCAAATGGTTGCCTCTGCTGAATGGTGGTATAACGCTTCCTTCCATACTGCAGCAAAAATGACCCCATTTATGGTACTTTATGGATATCATCCACTATCCATCACATCATATTTAAGAGAAAATCCTAAGGTTCATGCAGTGGAACATCACATCGAGCATCAACAACAATTTCTCCAACTATTAAAGGATAACCTCCCATTGGCACAAAATAGAATTAAACAATAGGCAGATCAATATCGCAGTGAAACAAGTTTTGATGTAGGTGCCTGGGCATTCCTACGACTACAACCATATAAACAAATGTTCCTCAAGCAAGATAAGAAGGATAATAAATGATCACCAAAGTATTATGGTCCATACAACTTGTTGCAAAATATTTGTACTATGGCATACAAATTGGAGCTTCCTGCAGCTTCCCAAGTGCACCCAGTTTTCCATGTTTCATGTTTAAAGAAGATTATAGGTGACAAGCTCACAGTTCAAACAATATTTCCAGAACTTGACAAGGAAGGAAACATCATATTGGAACCGGAAGCAATCACATAAACAAAAAATCGACAACTATGAAATTGATCAATTTTGGAGTATCTCATCAAGTGGAAGAACTTATCCACTGAAGATTCCGCATGGGAGGATGAGAATTTTATACAGAAGCATCCAGAACTAATCAAGCATTGAGGACAATGCTTTTCGGAAGGAGAGGGGCATGTTAGCTCCCAAAAATACTAGTGATTCCCCCATTACTATTATCATTGTAGCCCTTATTATTATTATTATGCCCCTATTGTCCCCATATTGTTATTAGTGTGCCCCACAGAAACCCACTATTGTTATTGTTGTGCCCTTATGTTATTATTGTTATGTCAGCTTGATTATATTATGACCCCTTCGACTCCTATATATATAAGGGAGATTTAGTCATTTGTATCATTGAATAATTGTTCATTTGTGTAATATAAAGGAGGTTGCCCCCTCGAAGAGTCTGGATTCTAAGGCATTGATCTATCTTTTCTATCTTTTTGTGAGTTGGTTTCATAACACACAAAGCTTCTAAATAAAGAAAAACAAGGTGTAATTGCACAATTATGTTCACTAGAGGTTCCCACATCGAAATCACATATTTCTACATATCTCCAAAAAGTCTTGGACAATCATTCCAAGGTATTTTAAACTCCCAAAGGCCTCCCACCCATTCGTGGTCATGATAATTCTATTCATTTGATTCCGGAAAGTGTTCCTCCAAACATCAAGCCTTACAGATATCCCTATGCCCAAAAGAGTTAAATTGAACGTATCGTTGCAGAAATGCTAGAGGCTATTATAATTCAACCTAGTCAAAGTTCTTTCTCTACTCCAGTAGTATTCGTGTACAAAAAGGATGGATCATGGTGCATGTGTCTAGATTAATGGGAGCTCAAAATATCACTATTAAATATGAATTTCCCATTCCTGTCATTGATGAATTATTGGATGAATTACATGGAGAAATTTACTTCATCAGGTTGGATCTTCATTCAGGATATCATCAAATCAGAATGAATACTGAAGACATTCCAAAAATAGCATTTAGAACTCATGAGGGTCATTATGAATTTTTGGTCATGCCCTTTGGCCTTACCAATGCACCTTCTACATTTCAAGTTTTGATGAATTCCATTTCCAAAACCTTCCTTAGAAAATTTGTGTTAGTATTTTTTTATGATATACTAATATACAACAAGCCTTGGAAGGACCATGTTCAACATGTTGATAGGGTGCTCAAACTATTGGAAGAGAAACAATTATATGCAAAAACCTCAAAATGTTTATTTGGAGTATAGGAGGTGGAATATATGGGTCATATTGTATCTCATGAAGGTATTAAGTAGACCCCGACAAAATTAATTCCATTAAAGCATCTACAAGGATTTCTTGGGTTGACAGGGTATTATTGCAAGTTTTTTGAAAATTATAGGAGAATAGAAGCACCTCTAACAACATTACTGAAGAAAGATGCATTTTCTTAGACTCCAGAAATGCCTTTGAACATCTTAAGGAGGGAATGTGCCAAGCACTTGTCTTAGCTATGCCAGACTTCACAAAAACCTTTATTATGGAATGTGATGTGTCGAGAAATGGAATTCGCGTTGTTTTAATGCAAGAAAGAATACCCATTTCTTTTGAAATTTGTATAGTCAAAGGAAAGTATTTACACAAAGCTATTTATGAGAAGTAAATGTTGGAAATACTACATTGACTTAAGAAATGGTGACCTTACATAATGGGAAGACACTTCAAGGTAAAAACGGATCATGATAGTATTAAATAATTTTTAGAAAAAATATTATCTTCAAAAGAGCAGCAAAAATGGGTCACAAGAAGGTTGGGTTGACTTTGAAATCATCTACAAAAAAGGGAAGAAAAATGTTGTTGCATATGCACTCTTAAGAAAGGATAAGGATGTGGAAGCATTTCTTTGTTCCATTTCTATTATCCAACTAGGTTGGATAATCAAAGCAAGGGATAAATGGAAGGATGATAGGAAAAATGATTCATTATGGTACAAAGATCGCTTATACCTTTGTAATAATTCCCAACTCAAACAAAATATTATTCTCGAATTTCACACCTCTCCCTTAGGAGGGCACTCAAGTCTTTAAAAACTTACCACAGGGTTAAGAAAGATTTTTTTTTGGATAGCCTTAAATCTGATATTCAAAATTTTGTGGTGGAATGTTTGGTTTGCCAACAAAATAAATTTGTGATAATTAAGACTTTGGGTTTGTTACAACCTCTATCCATTCCAAGTCAATGTTGGGAGGAGGTTTCAATGGATTTTATCAAAGGTTTACCCAAGTCCAAAGGAAAGGGTGTCATCATGGTGGTATTTGATAAGCTTACAAAGTATGCACACATTTTTTCATTATCTCATCCATTTAAAGCAAGTATAGTTTCCACTACATTTATAGAAGCAATTCAAAAGCTACATGGAAACCCAAAGATTATTGTAAGCGACAATGATCTCAGTTTCGCTGGAAATTTTTGGATGGAATTATTTTCTTGTCTGGGTACTCGGTTAGATCTTAGCTCATCTTATCATCCTCAATCTGATGGGAAAACTGAGATAGTGAACAAGTGTTTGGAAGGATATCTTTGTTTATTTGTATCTTATAAACAAACAGAATGGGTCAAGTGGTTACCTCTAGATGAATGGTGGTATAACACTTCCTTCCATATTATGGAAAAAATGAACCCATTTATGGCACTTTATGGATATCATTCACCATCTGTCACATCATCTTTAATAGAAAATTCAAAGGTTCAAGCAGTGGAAGATCACATTGAGCATCAACAACAAGTTCTCCAAATCTTAAAGGATAACCTCACTTTGGAAAATAATAGAATGAAACAACAAGCATATCAACATCACAACGAAATAAGTTTTGATGTAGGCAACTGGGTATTTCTATGGCTACAACAATACAAACAAATACCCCTCAAGTAATCTAAGAAGGATAATAAATCATCACCAAAGTATTATGGTTCGTACAAGGTGTTGAAAAATATTGATACTATGGCATACAAATTTGAGTTTCTTGCATCTTCCTGAGTGCACCTAGATTTCCATGTTTCATGCTTAAAGAAGGTTATAGGTGACAAGCTCCCAGTTCAGACAATATTGCCAGAATTTGATGAGGAAGGAAAATCATATTGTAACTTGAAGTAGTGAAGAAAATAAGAACTTAACAACTACGAAATCGATCAATTTTAGAGTATCTCATCAAGTGGAAGAACTTACCCACTAAAGATTCCACATGGGAGGATGAGAATTTTATACATAAGCATCCAAAACTACTTAAGTGTTGAGGACAACACTTTTTTGAAGGAGAGGGGCATGTTAGGTCCCTATAATACTAGTATATTCCATCATTGTTATTGTCATTGTAGCCCCTTATTGTTATTTTTGTTCCCATTTTGTCCCCATATTATGATTATTATTGTTCCCCATAGAAGCCCACTATTGTTATTGGTGTGCCCTTACATTATTATTTTTATGTCAACTCTGATTATATTGTGAACCCTTAGAATCCTATATATATATAAAGGAGGTTATGTCCATTGTATCATACAAAAAAATTCATTTATTTAATGTAAAGTAGGTTTCTCACTCCAAGAGGATAATTTTTAAGTCGTTGATCTATCTAATTTTGATTTGGTTGTATAACATTTGGTATCAGTGCTTTGGATTCTAGGGTTTTGCTGCTTTAAACAGGTTATCGTGTAATTTTCGCTCCAACTTTTTTTCTACAAAGCTTCAAAAGCGGAAATTAAAATCACATGGAGCCAAAATATTTGTGAACCTTGTGTATGAATTTCAAATCTTGTCTCACCATATTTCTAGATATATTATCCAAGGAAGTTAGGATTTATGCAGGCTACATAATTCCAACTCAAACATGTGACCATGGGAAAATAATCATCAATTTCTCTCGGAGAATTAGATTTAAATTTCATAAAATTTGGCAGAAAGAGGACGGACTATAGTTTCTTTTCTATAATTTTCAGGTCCATAGGTTGAAGATGCAACACATGGCATTCCATACAATTTCTCTCTACTGAACCAATCTATAATAAGGGCATTTTGGGAGATTAGGCATAACTTTTGCTTGAAGAATCCAATCTCGATTAGAATTGTGGGGTTGGAAAGAGAAGTTAGAGGGATACCAGAGGATGAAATTTTAGAACTTGGAGATATGAAATTACAGAGTTACAATCATTTCAAGGTCGAAATACTAAAAGCAAGAAAAACATGTGTATTTTTAAAAAAAAACACATAACGTTTGTTTGAAAAATCAGTTTGAAGTGATTAAAGGGGCATAGTGAAGCATATATACCCTTGTTTGATTTCAAAATGAATGGAAGCAATAACATTGAAAGACTTAGTAAGCAACAAGAAATCTCTACTATGACGCATGAAGAAGATGAAGAAATGCAACATGATATATCAAAATTATGAGACCAAGTGCAACAAATTTCGCTCTCACAAAGAGTAACAAAAAATGAAACGGAAGATAAGATGGTGAGTTGGAAGAATAGCTTAAAATTAGACATGCAAGGTTTGAAGAATGGCATGAAAGTAATATTCATGGTATAGAAGAAAAAATTAAAGGCAACATGGAGTATTTGAAGAATGGTTAATTAAAAGCAGACATGGAAGGTTTGAAGGAAGGTTTGACAAAGTTGCTACAAGAAATTTGTCCTAATGGAAAAAAAGTTTTAGATGAAATTCATGATGAAAAAAAATAAATGTTAATCATTATCTTATATATTCTAACATTGGATTAAAGACCCAACATATTCCAAAGATCGATATGAGAAAGTTTTACGGCAAGGATTGGGTAACATGGATACTACAAATCGAGCATTACTTTTATCTTCATAATGTGCAACACACATAAAAGGTAAGAATTGCAACTTTATATTTAGAACACAATCAATTTGTATGGTATCAATGGCTTTGTTCTCATAAACCACTTATCATTTTTTATGAAGGAAATGATAGTGCATTATGAGGATACAAAGAGAAATACCTTCTCTATCCAATTGATAAATCTCAAACAAAAGGGTTGAATGGAAGAGCACATTGAGGACTTCCACAATTGATATAATGGTAAATTAAATTCAGAGGGAGATATGATTGATGTGTTCATAGGGAATTTAAATTATAATCCAACATGAGGTTCGTGTTTTGGAACCTGATTCATTGAAGAAAGATTTTAGGTTGGGAAGCAATATTAAAAGAAAAATTATGGCAACAAGGAAGCCTACCACTCAAAACTATATGGATGGAAGTGTTTCTACCCCTAGCCTTGCACAACCTACAAGGTTGACACCACAACAATTTGAATAAAAAAGAGAAAAAGGAATTTGTTACAGTTGTGAAATAAAATACACTAAAGGTCATAAGTGTGTTGAGAAGAAATTATTTTACATAGATTGTGAAGAGGAGGAAGAAAAGGAACAAGGAACATAAAAATAAGAGGATATACACTAGGAACCAACCCCAGAGAAATAAGAAATTAATATCACCATATCCTGTAATGCATTGGTAGGAATTACCACTCCTAAAACTCTCAAGATAGAAGGACATATCAAGAAGAAAAACGTAATAGTGTTGATTGACTCAGGTACTACCCATAATTTTATTTATTTTAAGATAGACAAGGAATTGAATTGCTTCCTATATCTAGCACCTGAGTGTCAAGTGATGGTTGCAAATGGAGGAACCATAAATTTCTCTGGAAAGTGCCATAATATCAAGCTATCCATGGGATAATCTGTATTGAATATTCCAATGTTTTCCATTCCAATGGGTGGTGCTGATGTTGTACTAGGAGTTCAATGGCTACAATCTTTTGGTACAATAGCTTTCAATTCTCCAGAAATTTTCTTGAATTTTTTTGGGGAAGGAAAGGAAGTTGAATTAAGGGGTATCGCAGGGAAACCAGGAAAGATAATCAACTCTAATGACATGACAAAGCTTCTAAAGAGATAATGTTATGCAACCATCTCACAAAATAGAAGAAAGAGATAGATCAACAACTTAAAACGTAGCCTCTTTGAGGGGGAAACCTCCTTTACATTACACAAATAAATAATTCTTGGATGATACAAATAACAAGGCCTCCTTTCTATATATAGGAGTCTAAGGGGTCCTAATATAATCAGAGCCAACATAACATTAATAATGTAAGGGAACAAAAATAACAGTAGTGGGCTTCTATGGGGCACAATAATAACAATATGGGGACAACATGAGCAAAACAATAACAATAAGGGGTATAATGACAATAATAATAAGGGAATACACTAGTATTATAGGGACATAACATGCCCCTTTCCTTCAAAAAAGTGTTGTCCTCAACGCTTGAGTACTTTTGGATGCTTCTGCATAAAATTCTCATCCTCCCATGTAGAATCTTGAGTGGGTAAGTTCTTCCACTTGATGAGATACTCTGAAATTGAACAATTTTGCAGCTATTGACTTCTTGTTTCTCTGAATGCTTTAGGTTCCAATATTATTTATCCTTTCTCCTCAAGCTCTCACAATATTGTTTGAATTGGGAGCTTGTCACATATAACCTTATTTAAGCATGAAACATGGAACACTGGGTGCACTCGGGAAGATGTAGGAAGTTCCAATTTGTATTCCATAGTACCAATCTTTTGCAACATGTTGTATGGACCATAATACTTTGGTGATAATTTATTATCCCTCTTAGCTTGCTTGAGGGACATTTTTTTGTATGGTTGTAGCCGTAGAAATACTCAGTCACCTACATCAAAACTTCTTTCGCTGTGATGTTGATATGCCTGTTGTTTCATTCTATTCTGTGCAAAAGTGAGGCTATCCTTTAAGAGTTGGAGAAATTTTTGTTGATGCTCGATGTGATCTTCCACTTCTTGAACCTTAGAATTTTCCCTTAAATATGATGTGAAGGATGGTGGATGATATCCATAAAGCACCATAAATGGGGTCATTTTTGCTACAGTATGGAAGGAAGTGTTATACCACCATTCAATGAGAGGTAACCATTTGACCCATTATATATGTTTATCAGATACAAAGCAATGGAGATATCATTCCAAAAATTTGTTCACTATCTCAGTTTTCCCATTAGATTGTGGATGATAAGATGAGCTATGAGATAACTAAGTACCCAACAAGAAAATAATTATGTCCAAAAATTTCTAATGAAAATAGAATCTCTGTCACTTACAATAATCTTTGGGTTTCCATGTAGCTTTTGAGTTGTTTCCATAAATGCAATAGCAAATGTATTGGCTTCAAATGGATGAGATAATGCACAAACGTGTGCATACTTGGTAAGTCTATCAACTACCACCATGATGACACTCTTTCCTTTGGACTTGGGTAAACATGTGATAAAATCCATTGAAACATCCTCCCAATGTTGACTTAGAATGGATAAAGGTTGTAATAGACCTGGGATATTAATTCTCTCAACTTTATTTTGTTGGAAAACTAAGAATTCTACCACAAACTTTTGAAGATCAGATTTAAGGTCATCCCAAAAAAGATCCTTCTTAACCCCGTGGTAAGTTTTTAAAAATATGGAATGCCCTCCTAAGGGAGATATGTGCAATTGCCTAAGAATATTTTGTTTG